>CM053791.1:305369167-305491667 GCA_028749045.1 Cupressus sempervirens | reverse complement strand
TGAAGATACTTACCTTATAAGGTTGTTTCCTCGGAGATTGAGGGGCCAAACAATGAAATGGTTTACAAAATTTTCACCTCCTCTCAAGATGTTTAACAAACTTGCACAAAACTTCATCCAAAAATATTCTTATAACATTCAACATCCTATTACTATTTTGGATTTGTGCAATATTAAATAGAAACAAGGTGACCCCTTTTCTACATACCTTCAATGATGGAGATCTTTGCACTCTAGGTACCCTTGGCAGATTCCTGAGATCAAGAAGATTGACATTTTTTCAATGCACTTGTACCCAAACTCTACCATGACCTTAGAAAGTAATCGTTCACATCCTTTAATGACATTGTTGGAAGAGCATATGCATTGAAGGTATTGCTCTTAGGAAAGGTGACATATTGTTGAATAAAGACAAAAATGGTAAAGAAAAAAATAAATCTTGGAATAAGAAAAAATATGTGGTCAATGATGGATTAGTGGATGCTCCTAAGATCAAGGAGTTACCTTTAACCTTTCTAATGTCACTAATGCTACAAAACAACAAGAGATTTAAAGTTTTAAACATTCGATAAAACTAAAAAATCTTTTAATCCAAAATGTGTTTACACACCTATGATAGAACCTTATGAAGTGGTCTTAAAGACCTTGCTCACAAACAAGCTCATCGCGCTTCCAAACAACTCCCATCCCTATGACCCACCCATCAAACTTGATTGGTGGAAAGATGATCAAATCTATAACTATCTGATGCAAGAGCATCCTAGGATAGTTGGATATCCTACATGATTAAGGGATTTTGATGAAGTTGAGTGGACCTATTTGGGTCAAGTAATTAATTTTGATGTATTTAATAAGTATTGTAAGCCTTTAAAGGCATTTGGTATTTAATTTTTGTTGGACGCTGACTTGTGGCTCTTCAAGTATTTAATGTAAGGGATATTTAATTTGTATCTTATTAGGCTAACTTTTGGTTTAGGGTGGTATAAGTAGGGGTTGTGGTAAAGTCTTTAGTCATTATTCATTTAGAGGAGGAGGAGGAGTGAGTCTAGGGAGTAGTTGAAGAGTGAGTTTTTCCTGAGTCTATGGCTAGAGCATTGAATGTGAGGCAGTTTATAGTAGGATTATGATTATTCATCCATTGAGAAGGGCTAGTAGCTGAGGCTTGGGAAACAAGGAAATTTCTTAGTGGGCTTGCGAGTACTAGTTGGATCTTCCTTGGAGGTTTCCACTAGAGTGTGGATTTGGACTGGCTAGGGTTTGGATTGGATCTTGAGGGATCTTGTAGAACTATTACTTGCTTTGTATTTAGCTATAACTAAGAATTCCTTACAACCCCAACACATTGCATGTAATTAGTTATTTTATGAATAAAGAGTTGTGATTTAATATTAGATCTTGCATTTTTATTGTGTTTCCATTATTTGGTTATTTTTGGGTGGCTAGGACATCTCCTTTGGGGATTCTCCTACCTTGCACTGCACCAAGTGGTATCAAAGAAAAGATTGTTCGTAAGTGTGTATACATATCGCCAAAGTTTGCACCAAGACCTTGGGAGGACATGCAAGTGGATCTATGGTTGTGAAGATGGAAGGTTGATCTTGTTTGGTAAGATTGATTTGTTGGTGATTTGTTCAGGAGGGTTTGTGAAGATCTTTGAAGATGGTTCTGAGAGGATTGGACCCTAGGGTGATTGAAAATCTTCATGATGTGGTGAAGAAAAGGCTTTAGAGATGTATGTTTGGTTTGAAGCTAGTTTGGTTGATCAAGTTAAGGAAGGGATGGTTAAGTTTCCTAGAGATTTATAGAGTTGGAGTCTACTAATCTAGAAGAGTGTTGTCTATCCAATTAGAAGACTTGTTCAAGAGAGAAGGCAACATCATAAGGTTGAGGTAGAAGATTTTGGTTTTTTTGATCAGTTTGTGGAGTCTGATATGGAACCTACCAAGAAATTAGAGGTTTTTGTTGAGGAAATTCCTAATCTTTTTGATGTTGGGATGGAGATTGGTTTTCATGATCATTTGGTTGAGTCTGACATGGAGATTGTAGAGAACTTAGTCATGGATGATCTGGTTGTTGTTAGTGGTGACTTGTATGTTATTGAGTATCTTGTTGTGAGTAATGAAACTACTGGTGTTGTGAGTTTGGAATGTATTGATGGAGATCTACATATTGCTGCTAATATGGAGTTTATTTTTGTTGGTGTGGATTCACTAGTTGTTGATGTGGATGATAGTTTTTTGATGAAGTATTATGTTGAGTTTGTTCTTGCGAGTGAGCATGTTGATTGGATGGTTTAGATTTTGGCATTTGATAGATTGATGCAGATGTAGATGATTTGCATGTTGGTTTTCTTTTCCCTATTGGAGAGGAAGCCTTTGGTGAAGATGAAGATGGTTATGGATTTTTCATTGGGCATCAAAGTGTGGGACACACTTTTCTTTTCACACCTAGGGTAGTTGGCTATCCTTCATGATTAAAGGATTTTGGTTGAGTTGAGTGGACCTATTTAAGTCTTAGGTAATTAATTTTGATGTATTTAATAAGTATTGTGAGCCTTTAAAGTAATTTGGTATTTAATTTCTATTGGAGGTTGACTTGTGGCTCTTTAAGTATTTAATGTAAGGGATATTTAATTTGTAGCTTATTCAGCTGATTTGTGGCTTAGGTTGGTATAAATAGGGGTTGTGGTGAAGTCTTTAGTTATTATTCATTCAGAGGAGGAGGAGGAGTGACTCTAGGTAGTAGCTAAAGAGAATTTTTTTCCTAAGTCTGTGGATAGAGCATCGAATATAAGGCAGTTTATAGTAGGATTGTGATTATTCATCCATCTTGGAGAAAAGGTCATGGTAGAGGAGCTAATTTTGAGAAGGGCTAGTGGCTAAGGCTTCAGAAATAAGGAGATGTCTTGGTGGGCTTTTGAGTACTAGTTGGATCTTCCTTGGAGGTTTTTACCAAAGTGTGGATTTGGACAAGCTAGGGTTTGGATTGGATCTTAAGGGATCTTGCAGAAGTATTACTTGATTTGTATTTGGCCATAACTAGGAAGGCCTTATAGCTCAGCACATTGCTTTTAATCAATTATTTTGTGAATAAAGAGTTGTGATCTAATATTATATCTTGCATTGTTATTGTGCTTCCATTGTTTGGTTATTTTTTGGGGGCTAGGACATCTCCTTTGGGAATTCTCCTACCTTGCACTACATCACTATCATAGGAGCAAAGGACATATTTAAGCTCAAATATATTATTCAAGACCTCATCGATGGAGGCAAGGTTGTAACAAATGGCTTAGTAAAGAATTTTGATCACAAAGCCTTTAAAAGGTCATTACCCAAATATGAAAAAGGGGAATTATCCCATGCTCACAAGAAAAATCAGGATGTAAAGATCAACTATACCTACACTGACACAGACAATATTGTAAACATCTTTGCATGATGGATCCTAAATTTGACCAAGAACTCAATTATGACATGCATGATGAAAGACCTAAGGTAGTATAAAAACATGCGATGCTCAACAAAATCATTGGGATACTAGGTTGAAAGTAGTTCTTAGGGTGGTAGAACATTCCTCTCCACATGGTGAAACACTAAACATTGTCACTAGGGGACAATCCAAGGTTGTCCTCAAAGTTTCAAATGAACCCAAGAATTTTTCATCATCCAAAAAATTGGATACTCTAGCTATATCCAACTATGATCTTATTAGTTAGTCACAAAGATCCCTGATGCACATTTCAATCTTTGAGTTGCTAGAACTATCTCCTTTGCACAAGGAAATTCTTGAAAAAACTCTAAGTGTAGCCAATGTTCCCATGGATATATTAATGCTAAATGATTCCAAACTATGGTGAACCATATCTCCTCACCACACTATCTCACATTCTCCAAAGAAAATGACAAGTCACTTAGTCATCCCCATAACCTAGCTTTACACATCAAAATCCAAATCTTCTATACTCACATCCACTGAGTCTTGATAGACAATGGTGTTGGGTTAAACATCATCTCCTTCAATTTTATTCATCAACTAGGCATGTCTAAATTATTCATTGACCCTAGATAGAAGACCACCATCAAAGCCTATTATGAGGTTGAATAGCCTTCTAAAGGCCTTATTGTATTGTCAATCTAGTGTGTCCTATTGAAAAAGATGTGATCTTTCAATTTTTAGACATACCACTAGCATATAATTTGTTTCTTGGATTCATGATAAGCAGGTAGTGTCGTCAACATACCATTAGTGCATAAGGTTTCCTTTTAATGGCACCAAAATAGTTATCCTAGGGGACAATTCAATGTCCATCAACACATTGTCTATAGCTAACACATTAGTCCCCCACAATCACTCTTCTTCTGAGCTCAAATGTCTCTCAAAGAGTGTGAACAAAAATTGAAAATGATGAGCCTTGGTATGGGAGAGTACACTCTAGACTCTATTGCTACTTTTTCATTTTCTCCTAGATATTATGGGAAACCTTCTAAAAAATTGAAGCCCTTCTCTTCTACTATGACCATTTTTGGGACCTTTGTTTAGGTTTCTATTCCCTTTGAGGAAGAAAAGGGATATCAAGCTATAAAGGATTGGATTTATAGGGAATAGGAAGATGTTGATGAGGTTATAGTCACCATTCCTATTTTTTTGAAGCACTATAGAAAAGGCTATAATTTTTTGAAAAACATGGGATATCATGTCCATGGATCCCTAACTTTTGATAAAAAAAAGCACTCATAGAACCCTTAAGCCATACTAAGGGTTGAAAAAATAGAAATACTACTAGGCTAGGCTTTGAGCTAGAGGATGAATTACCAAGGCTCAATAGAAGGGATCCCATATTTAGTGAATCAGAGGATGGTGATCCACCCTTTCCTACTATTGTTCTCCAAGAAGAGGATTCATGTCTCTTACTCCTCTCCTTTTGGGAGAAGAATCAAAAGTCACCCATAATGATGCTAAGGCTTCCACCTCTAGAAAACATTAACTTGATGCATCTAACCATGAAGATCCTAATAGAGGAAGGATAATAGAAAACATTGCTTGCTTGATAGCCTAGAACCAGAGTATAGATTCTGGTGAATATGAATAGGAATCTCTCGTAGATGCATCTTGTGAGTTAGAATTGCATGTTATCCATACCTATGCTACCCAACCAAACTTAGTCCATGATTCTAGTCTAGGGTTTGACAAGTTTGGTTCAAAAACTAATTCAATGGGTCACGTTAGTCACTCTTGGTCTATCCCTAATTTGGGTTCCTTTGGAATTTTTCCTATGAATTTTACCTCGCATGTCACCAGAGATGATTCCTTCCACATCAACAACCTTGAATTCTCCACTTTTCTCTCATTATACCACCCTAATCTCATAGACTGGTCTTTTCAACACCAAAGACCAGAACTATAGTCTTTTCAAATTGACTATGAGATTGATTGCTACCTCAATGTTATTGAACTTGTGATGTCTTCCACTAGTGAACCTATGGTTAACGTGATAGAAATAGATATCAAGTACCTTAGTGATAAAATAAAAAAATAAGTAGTCAGATGGTGAAAACCATTTTGTGGAGGTGTCTGAACACAAAAAAAGTATAAAAAAAAGATGTATCTAAGGGTGAGAACCTCTTTGAGGTGCTTAAGGATGAGGTACTTGGTAGTCTTCCAAGCTATTTTAAGGACAAGTATTTAGTTCTCATCAGACCTACACAACCTATAATATGGGTACAAAAGAGTCCCCCAAAATCATTCATGTTACTTAGTCTCTATCAAGTGAAGACAAGGAGAGCTTCACTAAGTTCTTTCAAGAAAAGAAAATCATCTTTGCATGGACCTATTTAGATATGTTTGGCCTTGACGTAGATCTAATTATGCATCATCTATCTATCTCTCCTAATGTTAAACCTGTCAAGTAAAAGTTGAGGAAAATGTGCAAACTTTGTTAGAGCTATTGATTATGTAAAGTGAATGTCAAACATTATCTCTACATCCAAACATAATAAGTTCATTCAATTGTAAACTAATTTTAGTTACTTAAACAAAGCATGCCCTAAGGATGATTTTTTTAGGATTTAACCATAGATAGAAATAACAAAATAATAGATCACATAGAAAAGAACACAAGGCACCAAGATTTAACATGGTTCACTCAATTCCTAGGCTATGTCCACCAAATAGTGAGTCCAATATTATTACAATCCAATGATTACAACCTAATTACAATTTGTAGTCCCTTACAGCTTAATACTGCTACAATAACTAATTTTTGCATCAGCCATAAAGAAACAATCCCTAACCCTAATCCTTTTTATACAAGTATTTTTATTACTTTAGGATTATAATTTATAATTACATGTTGGCCCAAAATCTCAATAAAATAGGGCCCAAATTATTTTTTATAGAGTATGTATAGTGCTTCCTTGATCAGTCACCACAAACTAACAATCTCCCACTTGGGGACTGATCAAGGTCCACACTTAATAATGATCTCCCACTTGGTGACTGATCCTATAGATATGCCACTACCACATGGGGCTCCCACTATATGAAACCACCTTGGACTCTATTGTTCTTTTATTCTATTTAGTCTAGAAGACCAACCAAAGCTAAAGAGAAATTTAGCTTCTCCCTTCTCACTACCATTGTAAACATATCTATTGGATTGGAATCTATATGTATCTTGTCCATATTTAACTGGCCATCATCCAAATTTGACTAAATGAAATGGTATTGCAACTATATGTGTTTGGTCTTTGAATGCAGAGCAGAATTCTTCACAAGATGAATGGCACTTTGACTATCTATAAATAAATAATTATCCCTCTGAGGGTGTCCAAATTCTTCCAAGAACTAAAGTCATATCATCTCCTTGGCTACCTTTATAGTAGAAACATACTCTACCTCTATAGTGGATAAAGCATTAACCTTCTATAACCTATAAACCTAGCTCTTGACTACCCCACCAATACTAAATACATAACCTATAGTACTCTGCCTGGTATCAATATCTCCTACCAAATTTGAGTCAACATAGCCCTATAAATTAGTAGTAGAGCCTCCAAAGTGTAAACACTTACTCGATGTGTCTCTCAAATATCTAAGAATCCATTTAACGACATTCCAATGCTCAATTCTTGGATGACTCATATACCTACTAATGACTCCCACTGCATGTGGAATAGATGGCCTTGTACATACCATGGCATACATCATTCCACAACTGAAGCATAGGGTACCTAGGACATCTCATCCTCCTCTTCTTGTGTCTTTAGACACATATCCTTAGTCAACTTCAAATGACTAGGTAAAGGTGTATTGGCAGCTTTAGCATTCTCCATAGAGAAATGTTGCAACACCTTCTCAACATAATCAGCCTAAGATAGCATCAATTTCCTATTCTTCCTATCTTGACAAACCTTCATGCCAAGGATTTTTTTCTGCCCCCAAATCCTTCATAGAAAATGCATGTGCTAAATGGTGTTTTAGCCCTTTAATGTGATCCATGTTAGACCTAGCTACAAGAATATTATCAACATATAAACATAAAATAATGTAGCTATCATCATCCAAACTCTTAAAGTAAACACAATGATTTGAATGACACCTATTGTATCCATACTCATGTATAAACATGTTAAATTTTAGATACCATTGCCGAGGTGTTTGCTTCAAGCCAAATAAACTTTTCTTCAATTTTCACATTGACTTCTCCTTACCTTTGACCTCAAATCCCTGTGGTTATGCCATATATATCTCTTTATCTAAATCACTATGAAGGAAGGCTACTTTAACATCAAGTTACTCTAAATGAAAATCTTTAGTAGCCACAATAAATATAGATAGAAGTCATTTTAACAATAGGAGAGAATATTTCATCAAAATCAATGCCTTTTTTCTGTGCAAATCCTTTTACAGCTAACTTGGCTTTAAATCTTTTCTTACCTCCATCCTCTTCTTTCAACATGTAAACCCACTTATTCTATAAGGCCCTTTTACTTGTAGGAAACTTGAATAAATCCCATGTCTTATTTTTTAGCAAAGTATTCATTTAGTCTTTCATTGCAGATTCCCACTAAATCTTAGTATCCACTTGCACAACTTCATTATAACATTTAGGTTCACTAGCATATGTTAGTAAAATAGAATACAAAGAGGGAGAAAATCTTTCTAGAGGTCTACTCATCCTTGTTGATTATCTAACATTCACTAGGGTGTGTGGTATTTGTTGTTGGGGTTGCTACACATCATGAGAAATTTTTAGAACATCAGCTTTTGAACTATCATCAAGCACTACATAATCATCTTCTTTCTTCTCATGTTCCTCCAATAGATCTTTATACAACACTATCTCATTGAATATGACATCCCTGCTTTTTCAATTTTACAATTTTCAAAATCCCAAAGCCTATTACCAAATTCATTAATGTCATATCCAAAAAATACACATTTGTTTGACTTAGCTTCCAGCTTGATTCTATTTTCAAAATCTATATGAGCAAATGCTTCACAATCGAAGGTTTTGAGAAAAGAATAACTCACCTTCTTACCAACTCATGTTTCCTCTAGAATAGCACAACCCAAAAGAGTAGAGGGACCTCTATTAATCAAATATATAGTATTATTAACAACCTTTGCCCACATGTTTAAGGGCAGCCCATCATGCAACCTCATACTCCTTACACGCTCAATTATAGTCTTGTTCATGTGTTCAACCACTCCATTTTCCTATCTTTGGAATAGTTTTATGTCTATGAATACCATTAGTGGAGTAATAATCTTCAAATTCATGATTCCAATACTCACCACCATTATTAGATCTGAGACATTTTAATTTCTTACCAGACTCATTTTCAACCAAGCATTTCCATTTCTTAAAAGTTTGAAATACATCATATTTTTGTCTAAAAAAATAAACCCATACTTTTGTAGTTGCATCATCAATAAATGTAACATAATAATGATATCTACTGAGGGAATATACCTAATCTGATCCCCATACATCTGCATGCACAAACTCTAATTTCTTCCTTTTATTTTCCTTTCGAGTCTTCACAAAACTCGCTCTCTTTTGTTTTAATGAAGTACTTTCATACCTTTCTCACTCATGCACCCAAGTCTATTATGCCACAACACTATATCATAATCTACAATAACTATTTGTTCTCCCTACTTAGCTACAACAACTATTCTTGAACATTCATTTTTCTCTGAAACAATCAAAGTAGAAGGAATAATATGACCTGTACAAAGATATAAGGTGCCTACTTTCACACCTTTTGCTACTACAAGGGAACCTTTTAAAACCTTCCAATTTTTATCATTAAAAGTAACTACACAACCCTCATCACTAAGTTGCCCTATTGAAATTAAATTGCCACTCAACCATGGAACATGTCTTACCTCATGTAGTAACCAATGATTCCCATTCTGCAACTTAATCTTAACTTTTCCCTTCCCAACAATCTGATAGAATTCATTATCCCCCAAATAAACAAGTCCAAAAAATCCCCTTGTAAATAATCAATGAAATAACTTGTATGAGGTGTAGCATGAAATAAAGCACCAGAGTCTAAAACCTATGAATCATCAACACTTTCTAATGACATAAGCAAAGAATCTTTTTCAAATTTGTTACTTACCACATTTGCCTCCTTGTCTACATCTTGATTTTCTCCATTTTTCTTTTGAGTCTAGCAATATTTCTTTTTATTACTTGGTTTCCCATAGTAGAAGTAGTCATTTGGTCCTCTTGATTGAGACCTCCTCCCTTTTGACATTCCTCTTGGTTTCCCACTATTTCTAGAATTATTTCCTTTTTCAGCCATTTTGCCTCTGATTTGTGCATTCAAAAAACTTCCTAATGTAGATCCACCTAAGATTTTCCTACGACTATCCTCACTCAAAATAACACCAATCACATCATCATATTTTAGGGTACTAGATCAAAAATAGAATTACTCACAGCCATTACCAAGCTATTACATCTTTCAGGCATAGAACAATAAATCCAAGAGAGTCCTATTTTCTTCATCAAAATTAATACCCACATAAGATAACTAACTAGCAATAGTATTAAACTCATTTAAATGATCTACAATAGATTCAACTTCTGCCATGTTCATATTGAATAAGTGCTTCATGAGAAATCTGTTGTTTAAAGTGGAGGGATTTTCATACAATTTCTTTAGGGTTTCCATCAACTCTTTCATCATCTTTTCTTTTGTAATATTAAATGTCACTAATGATGCTAGGCATAATTGAATTCTTCCAAGTGACTTTATGTCCAAAAGATCCTAGTCATCATTTGAAATAGATCCCTAATTCTTGGGTTTTCCTTCCAAAGGCTTCAATAAATCCTTCTAATAGAGATAATCCTCCATTTGCATCTTCCATAACTGAAAGTTCTACCCATTAAACTTGTCAACCCTTAGCTTACCCTTGTCTACCATCACTCCCACTCAACTATTAGATTCTCACTCAACCGTGAGACTTTCCTATAGAGGATAATTGAAAAACAAATAGGCTATGATACCACTTTTTAGGATTTAGCTATGGACAAAAATAAAAATTAAATGCAAATATAACCAATATCAAAAAATAATAGATCACATAGAAAAGAACATAAGGCACCAAGATTTAGTGTGGTTTACCCAATCCCTAGGCTACGTCCACCGAAATAGTGAGTCCAATATTATTACAATCCAGTGATAACAACATGATTACAATTTGTAATCCCTTACAGCTCAATACCGCCACAAGAACCAATTTTTGCATCACCCACAATGAAATAATCCCTAACCCTAATCCCTTTTATACAAGTATTTTTACTACTTTAGGGTTATAATTGACAATTACATGTTGATACAAAATCCTAATAAAATAGGGCCCAAACCCCGTCGAGGAATTATGGACTATGTACAGTACTTTCCTGATTAGTCACCACAAACTAATAGATTTTTACTACCTATCATAGTAATGATAGTGGACATTATCATGGGTTATGAAATGTACTCTTTAATGGATAGCTTCTTTGGATACAATCAAATTAACATTTCTCCTAAGGATCAAGAGAAAACTACCTTTACATGTGCATCAGGTATTTTTTGTTGGAACATCACCCCCTTTGGGCTAAATAATGTAGGAGCCACCTACCAAAGAGCCATGATGACCATCTTCCATGATATGATGCATAAAAATATGGAAGACTATGTTGATGACACATTCGCCAAATCTAAATTAAGAGATACACATCTTGATAACCTGAGTTTGATATTGGACTGCATGGGATAGTTCCATCTTAGGTTAAATCCCAAAAAATGTGCCTTTGGATTCACATTACAAAAATTTCCAAGCCATATCATATTTACAAAAGGCATTGAAGTTTATCCAAAAAAGGTGCAAGCCATTATGGAAATGCCTCCTTCTAAGAATATCAATCAGTTAAGAAGTCTTCAAGGATGTCTACAATCAATTAGGAGGTTCATATCTCACTTGGCTGATAGAGCACAATAATTCAACAAGAACTTGCACAAAGTTTCCACTTGTATCTAGAATAAGGAATGTCGAGAAAACTTTGATCAAATCAAAGGATATTAGGCTAATCCTCCAATATTGATGCCACCTGTAATAGGAAAAACTTTGATACTGTACATCTCATCTACAAATTCTTCCTTAGGAGCCCTATTAGCACAAAGTAATGAAAATGGAAAAGAAAATGCAATTTACTAGATTAGTCACACTTTGGTGGCTTGTGAAATGAATTACAACAATATTGAAAATGCTTGCCTTGTAGTAGTATTTTACTCCCAAAAACTTAGGCACTACATGTTGGCTCACACCATGCATCTCATTGAAAATATTGATCCCCTCAAATATCTACTAAGTAAAGCTACTCTTACTGGATATCTTGTTGAATGGATGATGATTCTCTTTGAATTGGACATTTGGTACATCGAATGGAAATCTATTAATGGACAAGCCATAGTTGATCAACTTCCTAATTTTCCATTGCAAGATATTGCTCCTATGTAGATTGAATTTCTTGATGCCTCCATCATGTATATCACTAAAAGGACATGAAAGATGTTCTTCGAAAGCTCTCACACCCAAAATGGGGTTGGAGTAGGAATATTGTTGACACACCTCATTGCTACACTATCCCAAAGTCCTACAAACTCTTATTCGATGCACCAAGAATATAAAATGGCTTTAGAATCGAGAATCATAGAATTACACATCCATGGAGACTCTTAGCTTGTTATTAACCAATTTAATAATGATTAGCAAACCAAAGATGAGAAAGGGGTACCCCATAAGAAATTAATTGATGCTCTATGGAACTACTTTACATTTGCGACATTTCAGCAAATTCCTAGGGCAGAAAATAAGGTTGCAGATGCTATGGCCACCCTAGCGTATATTCTTCAGTTGCAAGAACGTGAATCATACTTTGAGTTCCTAATGGAAGAATTAAATCATCCTACATATGACTCCCCTAATATTCATGTGATATACATCATTTTTGGTCATGATTCTTCTCATTACTCCACCATTTTCTCCTACTTGTGTGATTAGATAATCCCTAAAAATCTCATGTGCAACTAAAAATGTCAACTTCTTCGAAATGCCTCCCACTATACCATATCTCTGGTGACTTGTATAGGAAGGGTCTACATGGAACTTTTTTTAGGTATCTAGAACTAGAAGAGTCTAAAAAGGCATTGACCAAAGTCCATGATGACATTTACAAGGAATACTCTAATGGCCTTTCACTTTCTTGAAAACTACTTAGGGATGGCTACTATTGGCTAACTATGTAAATTGATGCTATTAGATATGCTAAATCTTGCAAGAAATTTTAGCTACATGGTAACTTGATTCATGCTCCTAGACTTGAGCTTATACCTTCTATTACATATTGGCCTTTTCAATAATGAGTCTTTAATTTGGTGGGAAACATTTATCCAAGCTCTTCTAGTGGAAACAAATTCATCATTACAGTGACCAAATACATCACAAAATGGGTTGAAGTTGTAACTTTATCTGCTACTATAGGAAAACATGTTTCCTTGTTTATTCACAACCATATTATTTGTCACTATGGTATCCCATACTCCATTATTATAGATAATGTAGGAAAATTCAAAAACAAGGACCTTAAACAACTCTGTAAGAAATTCAAGATCAAACAATACTAGTCCTCAATATACTATCCTCAAGGGAATGGCCAAGTTGAGGCCTCTAATAAGACACTACTCAAAATCTTGCATGGAACTATCAATAAATTAGGTAGAGAGTGGCACTTGTAGATCAATTTGGCACTTTGTGTTGGAAATATTCAAGACTATGCTAAGTTATTGAGAGGGGAGGGGTGAATCAATAACTTCTAAAACTTTAGCAATTTCAACTCTTAATCCAATTAGCATTTAATCCATTACATGTAATCTAATCTAATTGCATGCATAAGAAACTAAAAATATGAAAGCATTCATAACATTGTAACATAAAGATTTGGTGACCTAGAAACCTTCAAAATAGAAAGTAAAATTGGGGTGGGGATGATACCCACAAGCTTTAGTACTACAGTATAAAGTTAGCATGTTAAAGTTTACATTGATCACTTCCGATGATCTACCCTATTAGGAGCAAAAATCACTACTAGGTCCACCTTGTGAAAGGATTTACAAACATACAGTTAAGTATGTACTCATTAAAGAGATTTTAAAAAGACTGTTAGGTCTACCTTGTGAAAGGATTTGATTGATCCACCTATTAGGATGAAATAGTAGATGATCTCTTATCTGCAACTTGGTTTGTTGAATGAGATTTGTTTATGTACTAATCACCTTGCTGTGATAGATATGTCTTTGTTGATCCTTATACTGATGTAGCCTTTTTAATTCACTCTTTCTACTCTTCTCTGATGATTACATTGATTTCATGCTCATGCATACTCAGAGATGAAATAATGAATTACATATTTATCAATCCAATTATACAAATTACAAAGTTAGCCACAATACAAGTTACCACAAATATTACAAATTCAGCCCACATGAAGACATTTAGGTTCTGAAGATTGACTCATTGAGGTTTTGATACTCAACATCCACTGTCAATTCTCAGCATCATCATGCACTTGGTAAACGTAGAAGTTTAGTCCATACTGATCACTTCCAAGTAGTCTTGAACTTAGTCTACACTGGTGACTCGGTAGATATAGCAAAACTTGTTATATAAACTAAGTCTCTTGATTTACATTTTATGACTCAGTAAACACTATCACTTCAAGCTTGGTATAAACTAACTCACTTGGTTAATGCTAAGTAGCTCAGTTAACATAGGACTCACATCACATACACTACAAACTCAGTGAACACTACATAGCTTAGCTTGCACTAGTAAACTCAGCATACACTAAGATGCATGGTTTACATTGCTGATCTTCATTGTAACTATGACTACTCGGTAACCACTGAGATTTGTCGAAAGGACTTGGTAGCAACTGTAGAACTTGGTGACAACTGAAATACTTGGCAAACATTGATAGTTGTACAAGGAGCTCGGTAGCTATATACAATCTGAATAAGTGTATCTCACTAATAACAAACTTGACTAATATGTCAACAATCTTCCCCTTTGGTATTAGTGACAAAAACACTTAATAGCCAAAACTGAAATTTAAAAAAAATTGAATACCTTTTATCCATTACCTTGTGATTCTAGCTTGGTAGAGTATACTATTTTTGAGATTTTTCAAATTTGATTTTGTAAGGGATATATCTATACATGGTAATGTTCTTTTATATAGTATACTATGCATTTTATTTCTATATACAACATATCTATCTGTACATATCTTAATGCCCTATTGATTTTGCATGTTCTCCCCCATAACATATGTCTTTCTCATATATATATATCATTCTCCCCCTTTTTGACATTAATGACAAAGATGTATTCTATTTATTTACATAGTAACACCAAAATGAGATATAAAAAAATATGAATGTACCTTGAGAATGATTGCCAAGGTGTTATCCCAATTGTCTTGTAGGAGCTTACATGTGTGAAGTGCAATTTGGACCTCTACTGACAATTCTATCATATAATCTACAATGGAGAAATAATTGTCATGGATGAGAGTTTTTGAATGTACAATATGTTTCTACTGTGTATCCATGATGGGAATAATCATATTTTGTATATTTATCAATGTGGATCTAATCCCTACTTCTTCTCTAACTAATTCTACTTGCATATCTAACAAAATCTTATCCTTTGAAAATGTGCAGAGCTTAAACTAGGGTCAAGTTGCAACTATTGAGAACTAGCCTTCAAATCTTCATCTATTTTGGAAAATTTGTCCTTTATTTCTTTAGTGAACTTAGAAACATCACATAGCTTTCCAAAAAGTGATGACACATTTGTACAAGATGCTTCTACATTGCCCAAAATTGTAGAAAGTTCTACTTGATAAATGGCTATTTGCTAAGTAATGTGCTCCAACACTTTATTATCAAACTTCATCTCTACTTTTTGCACTAACTTATCTTTTCCCTCAGTATCTTCATTAAATTTTTGTATTGCCTCTGCTAGCTAATACAAAATTAGCTAAGAAGAGTCAACCTCAATACCTATGGCCTCTGCCAAAATGTTTTTTGCATCTTTAATTATTTTAAATTCATTATCTCTCTCCTCTCTTAGTTTTTGTTGTTTAGCCTTCTTTTGGAGGAGTTGACTGAATAATTGAATTTGGTCTGAAGTAAGCTTGGAAATGTCCCAATTTGGGATAACAATTTCCTCATCTAAATCAATTTCTTCCTCTAGTTCTTTTCCTTTACTCAAAAAATTTTTGCTCAGTTAAACTTTGGGCTCTATTGTCCTTACACTTATTGCTTTTGTACATGGAATAGAAACAATTTTAGACATGCTAGGACTAGTTGTAAAAACTTATATTGTGCTTATTGAAGGAATATTTCTAGAAATACCCAAAGAATCCAAAATTAGTGTGCTCCAAACTAAAGTGCTCAAAACTAAAGACCTCAAAACTAAAGTAGTCAACTTTGTGGTCACTTCTATCAATGATGTACTAAGCTAAGTAGTAGCAAAGAGTGACTGGACATTTGGATTGGCACTGGTGGTCACAATAAAACTTGTTGGGGTTGTCTCTGCACTTGATATTGTCACTAGTTTTCTTGGAGAGTGAGAAAGTGAGGAAATGACTATTGTAGCTATCTTAACTAGATCAGTCTCCTCATCATCTTGCTTTGCTTCCTTAGTAGCCTCTTGTCCTTGATCCTCTTCATCTTCTTCATTGTCAAAATGAGCTTCTTCTTCAATATTCTCTTCTTCATCTTTCTTCTTATCTTCTTCTTCTTCATCATCTTTAACATCAACTAGAAAATCACTTGATTTATGTAACAGATAAATATTCTACCAAGTGTTTGTTGCATTCCTTACAACATGCTCAATGTCTTTAATCAAAACCAAATAAGTATTAAACTTTAGAGTCAATTTTTCTTCATTTTTCTTCAATGACTCTTTTACCTCAGCATCTGATATGCTTAGTTTTAGCTGTTTCAAGGTTTTCCCATATATGTCTTTGATAGTTTGCATAACAAAATCCCATCTTGGCTTTATTTTTTCCAAAAAAATTTAGGGAGCTAAGAAGTAAGTTGGTCTGGTGAATATTTCCACTTAGCCATTTTGTTCATCACTAGGTCTTCAATCTACTTCTTTTCTTCCTTAGTGCTAGTCTCATATTTTAATGCATTAAAGTTGGTTATACCTACTCCTCCCTAAATTTATTTTATTCTATCTTGGAAGGTAGGTGGAGGTTTCCTAAATATAATATCTCCTCCTTCCTTGTCAAATTTCTTCCTTAAGGATCTCCTAGTGAAAACTACAGTGGATGGTTTTTGTGGCTCGGTGATAATCACCTTGCCTTTCTTCCTTAATGGTTTTTCTTCCTCAAATTCTACCTCATCCTCAACTTCCACATCCTCTACTTCCTCATCTCTACCTTTTCCCTCAGTTAATAAAAGGGTAGAACTAGTTTTCAATTTTGCAATCCTCTTCTTTCCTTTGTTCATTGCCTAAGGGAGTTTTATTTAAAGTTCAATATTGGCCTTTACTTCATCATATGTTCCAAAATATATAGCCTTAGGATCAACTAGCTCATTGATAAGAGCTTTAATGATGTCTTTAGTTTCATCAATATTAACCTCATAACCAAGAGGTTTTACCCGTGCAATTCTAGGCTTAATTGCTTGAATGTACACTTTGTCACAATCCACCATGAAACATACATCATCCTTATAATATTCAACTACTTTCTTGGGGATTCAGAACCTATTATTCATTTTCTCTTTGAATACATCAAAATAATTATCGGCAATACTATTGTAATTTTCACCCATTTCAGCAATAAATTCATTTATCTGATATAACATAGGCATACCTTTTCTCCAAACAATAGTGCCTTTTGAAGCAAACAATTTTTGAACATAAAAGAATAGACAAGTTAACAAGGAACCAAACTTACATGGGTTATTCTTTGAAGTTCTTATGCTTTCCATATTTTTGTTGAACTATTTCAACAATAGCTTGGCAAGGTTGAATGATAAATTGTTCTTTACCGCCTTGTATGCCAAGTCCACAACTTCACAAGACACATTGTTCAACCTGCTAGATTTGTATATATTATGTGCAATTATTTGAATACCAAACTTCAATTCCAAATTAGAAGCACTACTGATTTTCATTCCTCTATTGTCTCATTCTGCTAGGATTTTCCTTTCCAATTCTACCCGACCTAGAGTTTTAGTCATTTTGGCCTTGGCTAGCATTGGGAGGCTAGTGATTTGATGAATCATCTTCTTTGTGATCAATACTGGTTGATCCAACCACAACTAACCATTATGCACCTAGCTAAGGATAAACCTAATCCATTTAACTTGAAATTCATGGGGCATGTGAGCAATGTGAGTTAACCCTTTGGTTTCTAGGTGTTGGTGCTCGAGTTTCAAAACTCCATTTACAAATAGTTGGCCTTTGGCATCATCCATTTCCAATGTACCAATTTCTTGAATGACACATTTGAAATGAGTGTGAATATCATTGATCAGAAGTACCTTTGGAGGGATTTGAGATTGTGCTCCACTCAAATCTAGGGTTTTAGCAATTGTAGGAGTGAGCTTGAAATCAGGAGCTTTCCATTCCACTCCATGAACCAACATGTCAAATCCTTGCTTAACCTTGTTGTTTCTAGATACCATCTTCACTCAGTAGGGTTTGAGGGAATTTGAAATCTTTCGCTAGAAATCTGCTCAAATTTCTTGGAAGCTTTGAAGACCGCACTTTTGCAATAGCACTCAAAATTTCATGTTAAGAAATAATTTCAATTTCATGATTTTTGTTTTAAAAAATTCCATAAATTCTAGTATGAAAGGTATATTGGTTGACATCATGTTGACAGACTATCATCCACTATGCTTGCATTGAACACTCAGCAAAGTCTTTGTGACTTAGTAACCATAAACATCTTATTACTCTCGACCTTGCTCAGTAGAGTCTGTGACCCAGCCTCAATTAGTAGAGAAGATAACTTGATAGACACTTGTACTTAGTGATATCTTTATATCCTAAATACTAATATGGATCATTTTTCTCTTTCAATCTAGAACTATTTTGGATGTCTTCTTTGATAGCATAGTTCCAATCTCTCCTTTGAGAACTTAAGCAAAAATGATAGAGTCACCCAATTCTTGAGTGACTTGATCATCATTATTTGGACTTGTATCCTCGGTAGACTTAGGAACCCATTTCTATCTCATCTATTTTTGGATGCTATTAGCTTTTTCCTTTTTCTCATCTTCAATTCTACTAGTATTCATGCAGTTCTTGGCAAGATGACCAAGTTTTGTACAAATGAAACATCTTTTAGTAGTGTCTCTTTTCCTCAAATGATGCTTTACACAATTTATTCAAATATTTCCAAATTCCCCAAAATAATGACATCTACACTAGGTGTTATAGTTCCAACCAAATATTGCTTTTAGAATTTTCTCTGTTGGATTCAATATCTTGGTTTTGCATTCTGATGACTTGTGTCCATGTTTCTTACATTTGTGACATTTGCCTTCAAATCTTGGTTTCTCTTTGCATTTATTAGCCTTATGACCATACTAATTGTAATTTTAGCACTTTCCATTAAATTTTTCTTTTCCATTACTTCAACATTTGTTTGATGTATGACCTATCTTACCACACTGATTGCAAGTAGGTCTTTGGTTCTTTTGAGCTCCTTTATTAGATGATTCTCCTTCTTCTATATATCCAATTCTGACTTTTCCTTTTTGCCTATAAAGGTTTTTCTCATTTAATTGATTCATGTCTTCTCATGATTTCATCATTCTTTCATTAACTTACCTCTTAGAGTTCAGATCATTATGTAATCTTTCATTGATTTTCCTTTCAGAATTTAGATCATTTATCATTCTTTCATTTTAAAATCTTAGGCTCATGATTTCCTTATTTACATTAGAGAGATGATCAATAATATTTTTTTGTTGAAGGGATTGGTTCTGAATTTCATTTTTCCTTTCATCTATCTCTTCTTTTATCTATTTTTTATATTCCATGACTTCACTTAATCTTACTACTTGAATTTCTTTCTCTCTTTTAAATTTTCTTACCTCTTCTTCTAGGGAACCATTCTTTTCTAGGAGTTCTTTGATTTCTTCATTGGCTTCATCTAAATTTCTTGAATGAAGGTCTTCAATTCTTTCTTCAATGTACAAATGATCATTCATTTGAATTGCAAGTTCTTTTCTTCTTTCTTGGGATTGAGAGAGTTGATCCTTTGCTTTCTTGAGTTGGGTAATGGCCATTTCCAAATCTAGCTTCTCATTATCAATAGCTTTGTCAAGTCTAAGTATCTCCATGGCTTTGATCTTTGCTCAAGTTGTTAAGCTTTCTCCTAAGAACCACAATGCTCTGATTACAATTGTTGGAAATATTCAAGACTATGTTAAGTTACTAAGAGGGGAGGAGTGAATCGGTAACTTCTAAAAATTCAACAATTTCAACTCTTAATAGAATTAGCATTTAATCCATTACATATAATTTGATCTAATTGCATGCATAAGAAACTGAAAATATGAAAGCATTCATTACATTGTGACACAAAGATTTGGTGACCTAGAAACCTTCCAAATAGAAAGTAAAAATAGGGTGGGGATGATACCCACTTTAGTACTGGAGTATAAAATTAGCCTTTTAAAGCTTACATTGATCCCTTTTGATGATCTACCCTATTAGGATCAATAAGGATCGCTAGGTCCACCTTGTGAAAGGATTTACAAACATACAATTAAGTATGTACCCATTAAACAGATTTGCAAAAGACTATCAAGTCTACCTTGTGACAGGATCTGACTAACCCACCTATTAGGATGAAAAAATAGATGATCTCTAATCTACAACTTGGTTTGCTAAATGAGATTCCTTTATGTACTAATCACCTTGCTATGATAGATATGTCTTTGCTACACCTTATACTATTGTAGCCTTTTTAATTCACTCTTTCTGCTCTTCTCTAATGATTACATTGATTTCACACCCATGCATACTTGGAGATGAAACAATGAATTACATATATATCAATCCAATTATAAAAATTACAATGTCAGTCATAATACAAGTTACCACAAATATTACAAAGTCAGCCCACATGAAGACATTTAGGTTCTAAAAACTGAGTCGATGAGGTTCTAATACTCATATCCACTATCAATGCTTGAAATCGTCATGCACTTGGTAGACATAGAATCCCAATCCATACTGATCACTTCCAAGTAGTCTTGAACTTGATCTATAATGGTGACTCGATAGATACTGTGAAACTCATCATATAAATTATATCTTGATTTACATTGTATGACTTGATAAACACTATCACTTAGAGCTCGGTATAAAATGAGTCACTCAGTTAACATTGAGTAGCTCAGTTAACACTTGACTCGCATCACATACACTATAAACTCAATGAACACTGAACAGCTCAACTTGCACTAGTAAACTCGGCATACACTGAGATGTATAGTTTACACTGCTGATCTTCATTATAACTATGACTACTTAGTAACCATTAAGATTTTTCCAAAGGACTCAGTCACAACTATAGAACTTGGTGATAGCTAAAATCCTTGGCAAACATGGATAGTTGTACAAAGAGCTGAGTAGCTATTTAAAATCTAAATAAGTGTGTGTCACTAATAAAAAACTTGACTAATATGTCAACACTCTAGGCTGATAAGACCTCTATATGTACTCCTACATGAGCTACACCCTTTTCACTAGTCTATGGTTTTGAGGTTTTCCTACCTTTAGAAGTTGAGATTCTCTCCTTGTGGGTCTCCCTACATAGGTTGATAACCAATGAAGACCATAGGGCCATGAGGATACATGAGCTAGAAACCCTTGACTAGCACTGCAAGGCCACTTTTCATCACATGAGGGCTTGTCAAAAAAGGATGTCTACTACCTATAACAAAAAGTTCCATCCTCTTGAGTTCCAAATGGGTGAACTTGTTCTTTGAGAGAAGCGAAACCCTAAGAATCAGTAAAACAAGGAATAAAAGAGGAAATTTGAGCCTAACTAGTTGGGCTCTTAGATTGTCACAACAGTATTCAAATATAGTGCATATTAACTCTCTATTTCTAAAGGGGAACAACTTGCTAAGCCTATCAACATTCTAAATCTGAAAAAAATTTGTGCCTAAGGCTCTTTGGTCTCAACTTTCTATATGTATCTTATGATCCTTTAAAAAAATCCTTAAAATCCTAAAATATCCTGAAAAATGCTCATCTTAGTGAAAAGATAGTAATAGACACTTTCATGTTTCACTAAAAAAATCAAAAAAATCAAAGTTGAAAAAAGTCCTAAAAAAATCTACCAAATGGTGAAAACCTAAAAATAGATGCTACTTGAGACCCTCATAGCTATTTCTATCAGTCTCACTCATTCACTCCACAACACATTTCCTAGCATGGAATTGTATCTTGTCCTCATCTCAGGGGTATGACTGCTTACCTTATTAGGATCTTCTTGTGTGTTAGGGGCTCTTTGGAAACTCATGCCAAATAGTGTTTCTCAACACTACCCCCCCCCCCCAACATCAACTATTTCTGAACACTTTTTGGATACTTTACCTATAGTCTATGATGCTACGATATTTCTCATTATTAGATTCAAGTCTCAAGGAAATTTTCATGTGATATACACACACACTTAAACCTTAAACTTGTTAAGCTATGATGAACTCTATCTTCATTGTGTTTTGTGTATGACAACTTCTTTGTTGAGTGTTCCCTCCCTAATAGTCTTTTGAGGATGTCATGGACTAGAAGACTGGGGGTATGGGGCACGTTTTACATGTTTTTCTTCTTGTGGGTATACTTTGTTAATCTGTGTTGAGAGAATTCATGCTTGTCCTACTTAACACTTTTGGCTTACAATATATCATCCTTGTCTATTTTTGCATGACCACACTTGAGGGTTATCCTAGCCCTCATGCCTTGATATAGGTGTAATCTTGCTATACTAAAGTTAGGGAATCTAACTTCATTATTCATCTTAACTTACATGTCTTTAATGCTTAGGTTGGGTTCCCACATTTCTATCTGACATATATCATATATGTATCCTTGTAGTTATACTAGTGATGATTGTATGACCTTCTGATGTTCCTAATAATGCTCAATGATGAAATTAGAGTTTAAATATTTTGTGTTCCTTACAAGTAAACCATTTTCCATACTAGTTTTCATTCTCTTCATCTTTAACAAACATGAAAGATAATTGCATTCATATCATCTCACTCTTTCTCTTGATCACATCTTTCATTCTTTTTTTATCAAATCCACTCTCTTTCTTCTTCTATACCTATCATCACATATACATAACATTTTGACCCTTGGCTAATTTCAATGTCTTGGATCCATTTATGGGATCAAAATTGAAATTCGAGTTCACCTTTCTTGTCAAAATCATATTTTAAATTTTATTCACTTTTGTGTAGTTAGCTAACCTTTTGAGGTCTAATCTCTAAATCTTCTCTAAGGCATCTTCATTTATTCATGCCTTCATCATTTCTACACTTCAACTCACTTCAATTTTCTTTTAAATCATCTTTCTACTTGATTTGACCTAATTTTCATATTATATCTTTCTTGGTCAACTCTAGTCAAATTGGGCATTTTTTCACTTCCTTATGGTCACTCTTTGGTTTTAAACACATGTCTATAATCATCAACCTTGGTCTATCTCACTTTTCTCATTTTTGTATTTACTTTATCTCATTTGGATTTTGATTCTGAGGGGATAGAAATTATCTATCATTGCTTGCTTGTTATAGCTATATATTTCTTAGGAGCATATGCTTAACCTTCCCATTTTCTCTTGATCTATCTATGTTGCTTGATGTTAGTACTCTTCTTGAGTCTTGATATTGTCTCTCTGCTATTGTTTAGTAATATTTCTATTAGTTAATACATTTAGGACTTTCTATGTCATTCTACATTTCATTCTTCAGAATCATATCTCTCTATCTATTACTGCCTACTTGACTTATGTATTCTTTGACATAATGTGTTCCTAGATTGATCACACATTAGTCAGAGAGGGGAAAATATAATCACCTAAAATTATTCATCTAGACTATTAACCCCCTTTTCAGTATTTTGGATAAATTATTTAATCATTTGCCTGGGCCAAATTGCTAAAAATCTATTCTTTTGATCTTAATCTATAGTTTGACTATAATATCCTGATTCCATATTTGATTAAAAGAAAATTTCCTATTTTAATTAAATAAAATACCTCATTCTTCCAACCCACTCAATGTGCATACATAAAGTTTTTTTCTTATTTACAAATTAAAATAGAAGTCTTTTATCTCAGATGAAAAGTCAACTCTCTCTCATTGGTTGACTTGATCCTGAACATGGATCATGCCAAAAGTCAACCTCCACCCTTGATCATCCATTTCTTTATTTTGATCTCAACCTTTTGTATCCCTTTAAAAGAGAGAGCTCTCTTCCTCTCTATGGATCTCATTTTGAGCTAATGTTGTGCTACAGGTTTCTTGACAGGTTTCTTAAAGCACTTGAGGAAAAAATCTATTCTTTTTACCTCATTCTTGCATCCTTCATCTTAGCACTAGAATCATTTAGAATATCTTGATTTCTTTTTTATAACATAACTCACATAGCCTAATTAGCAATGGTTATAATATGCTCATCTTTCTTAGTTTAGTTGCATCCTTACAGTCCATATTAGTATACTTTATTCTTACATTGTATGTTTGAGACCTCCTTTGGACATTTATAGCCTTGTTCTTGTCTAATAAATCTCCCATCACATGGTTTACTAGAAATGGTTGTGTCTCTAAGGTTTATCTGAGAGCTTCTCATATGCACAAACACACACCTTTGCACTCCATGGATAGGGATCTCTAAGACAACATTCAAGTTTTTCAATCTATGGGATACCTTGGTTGAAGGGTTTAGAGAAGTGCACAAGTTGAGTGTACAATGTGCACCTTTTGAAGAATCAATTATACCAATCAGCTAACAAGATATTCCATTAGCAATAAAATGATTCCCATCCCCATCTTCTTGTTCAGTCTTCTACAATTTTTGGTGAGAACATGGATATACTTTTATAGGATCAAGTCTCCTATTACCATAAAAAATTTCAAAAACTCAACTTGCTTGGGATCATCCAAATCTTCATTTTCTTGAAGAGAATTTGTAGTCGAAGGGACATCATGATTGTTGTTGATTACTAATTTGGTCAAATGGTCATCTAAAAAGAATCTTCAATATTTCTCAATGTTTGAAGGAGAGAAGGGTAAATTTTTTTTGATCTAGCCTTGGCCCACCATTAAAACTCTTCAAGAATATAATTGGTTTAGGATCAATGACAATATTATTTTTTTGAGAAATAGGTGCAAGTGTTGAACTATTTTTGTCATTATCATTAGTTATTACTAATTTGGATGAAAGACATATTTTAGAAAAACCTTCCTTACCATCCACAATGTGCTTTCATATTTCTTATTATTCTATATTATTTGGACATACAGATCATGTTAGTGCTCTTTTTCAAAAGTTTAATGACCTATGCATAGTTTACTTGTGTTTGGAAAATAATTTTGGAACTAACAATATTCATGTTGGTAGTGGTATAGTATTCTCTTGCCATAAACTATTTTTTAAGGTTTGAGTTAAAAATTACAAAAAAAAATCTAAAATAATACACAAATAATTAGATGAGGAATTTTTTTTTACAAGTGGAAAATATCTAGCTCAAAGTCACATTATTCAAATGAGAATCAAATCAAAGACATTTACACAAGAGATTGACACAATCTCTTGTGTAGATGACTTTAAGTTGATTCTCATTCCAATATTGTGTCTTTAATCTAGATATATGCCACTTGTACAATAAACACTCATCTAATAATTGTCACATTATTTTAGAATATTTTTGTATTTTTTAAGTCAAACATTAAAAAATTAATTTATGGAAGGAGAATACTATACCACTACCAACATGAAGATTGTCAATTCTTGAATTACTTTCTGACACAATTATACTATGCACAAGTCATTGGAAATATGATGACAATACAGAATATTTGATATTTACCCTTACAATGATGTCATACACTTGATGGCATCATCATTGTAACTTCAACTACATGCCATCACAATACTGACACCTACCAATAAATGTTTGGATGAGGATGCCATACCCCTGACAACAGTGTTACTAATCATTCGTCAGTCAAGTTAAACTCATGGCTTTAACTTCCCCATATTTTACCAATGAAGGAAGTTATTATGTGTCCAACGATGGTTAGCCCTATCAAAAAATTTGACACTTGTTCAACAACATCCATTTTGTCTAGCATCCAACAAAATTGCATCAGATGGAGCAAAAAATTGCCATAAAAAATCAATGTAAAATGTAGTTGTCTTGGGGATTTGAAAGTGTATTTTTAATTGTTGATAGATTTAGAAAGATGGTCCATTTTGTGCCTTGTTAATGCATCAATGATACTTCTCATATTGCAAGGTTTTTCTTCAAAGAAGTTGTGAGGATACATCAACTTCCTTTATCCATAGTCACAGATTGAAACTCTAAATTTTTTAGCCATTTTTTCATACATTATGGAAGAAATTTGGTACACATTTATATTTTCCATCTTCCTACCATCCCCAAATGGATAGTCAAATAGAGGTGGTAAAGATATCATTGGGTAATTTTCCTAGATGTTTAACTAAAGAATATGGTATGACTTAGGATCTAGTCATTAGTCAAGTGGAGTTTGGATTCAATGATTCCATTAATAAAGGTATAGTGAAGAGAAATTTTGAAGTGGTATATGGATTTCATCCTAGGGTTATTTATAGGGAACTAATAAGAGAAGTAATCAAAGAGAAGATTTTTCCACTATTGGGATTATTTAGAAAAAAAAAATTATTTATATACAAATATAACCAATAACACAGAGGAATAAATAGAACATTAATGGAACAAAAGAAATGGATATTTAATGTAGTACATCCAATCTTGGGAAACATCCACCAAATAGAGACTCCAATATTTTCTAGTTTACTCTTATTAATTGTTAATTTGTGGTCATTGACTAATGAAATGTATTGTGATAGTTTATCAAAGGGATGAAGGTAGAAAGTTAAGTGGGGATGATATGCATAGTACAAAATAGTAACCTTATGCTTCTAAGTTTCCTAAGAACATATATTTTAATCCAATCCTATGAATATGATGGAATCACAAATTTACTTTTAAATAAAATTACACATCTACTTACAAACAAAATCACACATCTAACAAATGAAATCACTTCTAATAAACGAAATCATACTCTTATTCTAAGAACATAAATCTAATATAATCTTAAGAATACATCCACACTCTTGTTTAGATTTGATTTAATTCCATAATTAATCCTATGAATGAAATCTCACTTGATTTTTTTTGCATGTTAATCTATCCCTATTTAATTAATATGCATCCAAATTCTTCAAGAATTTTAGTTTAATAAATTATAGGAAGAAAAAGGTTTTGAATTTTAAGAAATGTAATGGAAATATATGGAAATATAAGGTAAGAACTAGTGATAGTAAGTAAGTAGGTTATGATAAAAGAAAATGAGTTAGCGGCGGTAGATAATGAATAAGCAATAGGAGATAATGAAGTTCAAATAGGAAAAGTAGTGGTTTATAGAGCACATAATGAAATCTTTGAGTAAGAAATGATAATATATTGAAATATATATTATAAAATAAACTCTTCAATGCATGATTTATGTACTATTATATCCATCCCAAAGTTAATGGAGATGGATTACCAAAAAAACAATGATCGCCAAACCTATGCAGTTCAATACAAAATCTGAAACAATAATCATAATAACACATTCTAAAATAATAATCATAATAACACATTCTATGAGTTATATAAATCTAACACACATGACTTATCTAATAAAACATAAGCAATTTCAGTGAGTGTTCTAAGAGGGGGCCCTTCCTCTAGTCAACTGGTGAGCTTAAAATAACTTAATCACACAATTATGCCATAACAACCATTAATTGTATATTCAATAATTAAATTAGAAAAGATACTATATATTTTAGGTTTGTAAATTATTTCAATTATCTATATGTTTCTATCATTGATTGCATACATATATACACAAATATGTAAAGGTCACTTGTCCATAAAATATGAGTTATAAACATAGGATCATTTATACCCGATTAATAACTAATTATATCAAATTAGAATATAGTTTTGGTTGTGGGACATTAAACCATATTTAGTTAAAATAGTATGTGCTAGATTCATAGATCTAAAACTATTCCATCCAACCATGAAAAATGAAAAAGACAAAAAGCTTGTATTGCCATTAATTCCCCTTTCCACTCATGCTCTTTAATCAATTTGGTCCTTAGTTTCCTCATGATGGATTCTTTTGGTATTTTTTTAATATATATTAAATGTGGAAGCCAAAGTTTAAAGAATATCATTCTTTCCACTCTAATAAAAATTCAAATATTTCCTTATTTTCTTGCTAGTTAATTAGTAACTAGGGACTAAAGACATGTGATAGATCAAGGATATATGGACATAAAGTATGACAGTTTTAACCCCCATAATTTCCCCCTAATTGAAAGACTTTTCATGTCCTCATGAAAATGAATAATACAAACCAAGTAGACATGCATCAAACTTGGATCCTTCTATTCCCTCTCTATTCTTGTTCACATCATTCTGTTGTGTGGTCATTGCTTACAATCTATCTCTTAACATCTAATTATCTTTCTACAATTGTACCATCATCTATAATAGCTAGTTGACTAGAAGGAGGAAGGGATGAAAAATTTGTTGAGAGGATTCCTCTTTATAAATTGTAATAATTATTAAACTTTCTTTATTATTGTCCATGATAGCCTCTATGTTTGGCTTTTATGGAGATATAACCATTTGAAGGCTTGCAAATTGATTAAGTGAATATTCATTATTCTTCTCCAAATTTTTCATTATGCCTAATTCATCACAATGAGGGATTTTATCTAAAGGAACTTTCCAATCATCAAGGTTAACATAATATCCAAGTTCTTCTAGTAGTGCCTTACCTTGAAGAATAGAAGCAATCTCCTCTTCATAAGCCCAATGGATAATGGAATCAAGGGATTCAATATCTTGAACCTCCATGACTTTTGGGATTTTTTTTTCTCCAATGGCTTCCTTTTCTATAGGGGATTCATGTTCTATAAGGATTTATGTAACTTATGGAACTCATGTATTGCAGGGAATTTAGTGGATTCATCTATTTTATGCATCTCATCTTCCTTGGAAGGGATTTACTTATGCCCTAACTTTTCTTCTTATGTTTCCCCTAGTTTTGAAATGCTCTAGCACACTTATATCATTTTCCTTGATATGATAGTTGGTGGAAAATATTTCCACATCATGAGCAACATCATCCAACTCATCAATATTTTTAGGGGATTTTCCAATGGAAACATGACTAATTATTATCTTTTTGTTGGCATAAAGATAAGAGATTATGTAGATTTTTTCTTATAAAAGGAAGACAAAGGTGAATCTCATAAGGTTTCAATAGCTTCTTTAGAATATATGTGTTTGACTTTTTCTAATGGGCTACCCTCTTCTTCAAAATGAAAAGGAGTGTTTTCCTCTTTTACATATGTATCTATGAAAAAGTAATCCCAAGTAATTGGAGGTTGAAAGGAATGAAGGCCATGAATGACTATAAATTTAATCAAATCATGGTGAACTAAGGATTATTCGTGACTTCTCCTACAATATTGATATGAACACTTTAAGAAACAATAAAAATAGTAAGGTACAATAACTAAGACATGTTTATGAAGATGAAACATAAATGAAAATGATGGTCATAGACATAAGCATATTGTCCCTCATAGATGACATACTAGATGAGAAACTTCACTACCTTATCATGTGGTGGAGGAAGTGACTTGCAACCTATCCCTTGCCCTTTAATAATTGTAACCCTTTCACCTCTCTATAGAAATTATGTCCTATAAATTTTTAGGTCATTCATTCATGGGTTTTCAATTGGAAAGAAAGATTCTATTTTATGAAAGCCTAGTAATATATGTTATTATTTATGTAATCATAGGAAAATCCAACCCTTGTATTTGTGCATTGACCTTTAGAAACCCTCTAGCAAATTTTATAGCAACATGTTCATCAAACCCTATAGCTTCTTGAAATAGTTTATCCATCCTACTTTTTGGAATGTTTTATAGGCCTTTATACATGCAATCATCTTGTTTATCCATAGAGGTTCGTGGTGCTTATTGTAGTGCTATGAAATTAGTGTGCAAAGAACATCAAGATTAATATAACATTCACACAACTAAATAAAATAGTAATACATATGAGAGGATGAAAGAAATACTGTAGAGGAATGCAAACCAAGTATGGAAAGCTCCTCAAGTGTGACCTTGATACTTCGATGTGTCCAAGCGATGGTGGATGTGTGCTCAAGTTCTCAAGATTCAAATGATGGATTTGTGATCAAGCATAAATATGGATGAAGGATTCAAAAATGGAGGTGTAAATGGATTTTGACATAGTAAGGATGTAATGAATAAATTTGGTGGTTAATGGGGCATTATAAGTTTGCATGAAAAGTGGATTATTTGTGAGAGGGGAAGGTTCCAATTTATAGGCCAAGGGGTAGTGAGATGGAGGGCCAAGATGCAAAGATGGAGGTTTGATGAGGAAGGGATAGGATGCAAGGAAGGGGAAGCACATGGATTGTGCTTCTTCAAATCCATAGCATTGTGACAAGTGTCACAAGGGGATTGGATAGGGGAAGAGTGTAAAAAATGAAGGGTCACAGGGATCTATGAGCGAGGAGTGGTGTGGAAGAGGGATGTAAGAGGAATTAAAGAGCCATTAAGGCATGTAAGAACCTTAAAGTCCTTGGATAGGAATGTAAGAAGGATGGGATAGGACTTTGAGTTTGGATAGGGTTAGAAAGTCTTAACCCTTTCTTAAAGTTGTGTAATGTTTAGGAGGGGGATTAGGCTTAGCTTAGGAGTGGATTAGGATGCAAATGGCTTGGCATTAATGAGATAGGTCAATTAGCTAGCTAAGTAAGGTTAGTATGGGTGAATGGGTTGGATTTGGATAATGATAGGGTTTAGAAATGGTTAGGGTTTGGGATTAATTTATTAAATGATTTATTTAGTAAAAGGGCATGTAGGATTAAATTAAATAGATTTATGTTATTATTTAATTTAGTAGAGGAATAGGGATTTAATTGATAATTTGACTTTGGGTTGTTATTTGATTTTATCAATTGTACTTAGTTAATTAAGTAAATTAATGAACTAGGGGATGATGATAAATTAATTAAATATTTAATATTTAATCAATAATATCCTAGAAGATGACTAAATAATATTACTTAGTGATCTAATCAAATTTAGGTGTCTACATTTTGCCTCTCTTTGACATAGTGTTGGGACAACACAATTTTACAGAAGTTTGAGCATAAATGATGCAAAGAAGATTTATTTAAAGCAACATAGTTACCCCAATCATGAATAGAAGAGGAAAGAGTAGATTTTGTGATGCCCCCTTAAGAAGGTGGTGAGGAGAGAAGATCAAGATTGATGACTTCTTGAAAAGGTACAAGTTGGGGTGAGCAGGAAGATCTAAAAGAGACTATAAGAGTGGTAAAATTACAATAAAATTGCAAAATTAATCTATTTGGAGGGAAAATGGAGTGCTAGATGGGGTAGGAGGAGGGGAGGCCATAGTAGGAGGGTCCATAGTGGGAGGGAGGAAAGGGGGCCCAGGGGAGGAGGAGGAGTAAGAGGATTGTTGGCAGGCAGAGGAAATGGGGGATTGGCGAGGAGATATACCTCCCTATAGTAGGCACATGATGCCATGAGCTAGCCACTGTGGGATACTCAGCAGAAGAGGGACCAGCTTAAAGTCAAGTGAGATTAGTTCTAGAGGGAGTGGGATGTGACTTAGGGACATCTAGATAGAGTAGAGATTCAACTAAGGGGATTGTGGTTGTAGTCAAGGTGGTTGGAGGGTTGGTTGTCTATGATGGAGGCAAAGAGGGAGAGGGTCAAGGGGAGGGTGGATAGTATTCAGGAGGAGAGAGATAGGTTGGTGATGGAGGTGGTGACTCTTAGGTCATAGATGGTGGTGGGGGGAGGTTTGGAGGAGCTGAGGAGATAAGCGGGGAGATGGAGGATCTACAAGAAAGGGCACGTTTCTATAGGGGGAGATACCATGCAGTCATGCTAGTGGATAAAATTGAGCACTATAGGTGACCAACATGGTTGGGTATAGCTAGCATATAGATAGGTATGCAGGGTGGTGGGGAGAGTGGGTGGAGTATTGGAGGGTCTTAGAGGACTGGTGGATTTCAGCGAATAGGACAGAGCCACAAATCAGGGTAGAGCTAGAGACAGGAGAGGGGGATAGCTAGAAGGAGGGATGAGGTGAAGAGTTTAGGGAGTAGAGGAGGGTAAGGGAGGATGAGGCCACCACCACCACCACCACCAATGGCAAGTGTAGAGATGGATCCATGTGAGTCTCATAGGGAGGAGGTGATGGATAAGGATGCAGATGAGTAGTGATATGATGTAGTGTTTATGATTTTAATGATAATTTGATGTATAGATATGGATTTTTATGGGCACAGGTCTAGATGTATTTGTATGGATATATGTACTTCATGGACACTGGTTTGATCTATGATGGACATTTTGTATTCTTTTAGGGGTGGGTGATGCATTTTTTTATTCTTTGGAGGATGTATATATATGATGAACATTATTTGGGGTGGGATATCTATGTGTGATGAGTAGTGTGTCTATGGGATTTGATTGTATGGTATATTTTTATGAGATAAATGTGGATATTTTGGATGATGTGGACTAACATGTGTTATGTAGGGTGTGATGCTTGATATGAGATGGATGATATGCATGATTCTACTAACGTGTGTGATTGCAAGATGTGATGGTGTGGATAAGATGTGTGATGTTACTAACATGTTTGATGCTGGATGTGATATTGTTCATGGGATACATGATGTTACTGATGTTATGTTTCTCATGAGATATATGAGATGTATGATGGTACTAATGCTTTTTGATGCAGGATGGTGTATGGCAAGCAAAGAATGATAATGTAAAAATGATTTTTAAAGAGCCTATTGATAATGTAAAATGATAACTAAAAATAAACCTAAAAACATGATGAGGCGAAAGGATAAATAATGAACTTTAAAACTATGATGATCCCAAAAGGATAACTAAAATGAACCTAAAAAGTATGATGAGGCAAAAAGATAAGTAAAATGAACCTAAAAACTATTGTGAGGCAAAAAGATAACAATGAACCTAAAAATCATGACAAGGGAAAAGGATAACAATGAACCTAAAAGCTATGATGAGGCAAAGGGATAAATAATGAACGTAAAAACTATGATAAGGCAAAAGGATAACAATGAACCTAAAAACTATGATGATGCAAATGGATAAAAATGAACCCAAAAACTTATGATGATGCAAACGGATAAAAATGAACCTAAAAATTTATGATGATGCAAAAGGATAAATAATGAACCTAAAAACTATGATGAGGCAAAAGGATACCAATGAACCTAAAAACTATGATGAGGCAAAAGGCTAAATAATGAACCTAAAAACTATGATGATGCAAATGGATAAAAATGAACCTAAAAACTATGATGATGCAAATGGATAAAAAATGAACCTAAAAGCTTATGATGATGCAAATAGATAAAAATGAACCTAAAAACTTATGATGGTACAAAAGGGATAAATAATGAAATTAAAAACTATGATGAGGCAAAAGGACACCAATGAACCTAAAAAATATGATCATGCAAATGGATAAAAATGAACTGAAAAAGACCATGTTAATGAGATAAGAGATAAATGAAAATAATGTGAATGCAAGTATAATGGTAGGGAAGTGAATGTGGGAGTAGGGGAATGGGTAGGATCAACTTGTAGCATATTATTGGTTGACTGTAGCCTCAAGTTGGGGGGTGGGGGCATAACATGCACGAAATTTGAATGTAGATGTTTTTAGGAGATCTAGGGAGAGTTAATAAGTGTAGGGATGGGAGAGAGAGGAATTGGGGATAGGTGTTGGACTAGACCTATGTGTTGGGGTGGAATAAGGATAGGAAGATAGGAGAATTGGGGATGTATTGGGAAAAGCAATGGTAAGATAGGTAGGAAAGATGTGTATGATAAGATAGAAACATGTAGGATTGGTAGTAATGATGTGGTAAAGGGAGATAAGGGAGATTATTTTTCAAGAAGATAAAGGTAATGGGGGGAGGAAATTATGCTTGAAGCTTGAGGGTGGGGTACTTCATAAAGAAGTACCATCATGTAGTTTGAGCATTTAGTTTTATATAGGAATATTAGGGATATGCCAAGGTTACCAAGAACATCAAGGCATGTACATCAATATTACATAGGACTGACTTGAAATAAGCACACAAGAATTTCTCTAGTATCACACATGAATCCCAAAGGAATTAGAGTGGAAATGATACTGGGTGATCCACATGCAAACAAAATTTCCTAGTTGCACCATGTGATAATAAATAATCATATGTTTGGAAGATGCAAGGATCACATCCGACTAACTCATATGAAAAAAAGACCATGATCAAGACCTCATTTTATAATTGCCCCATTTGTAGTGCACCATGATATAAAGGATTGTGGTGACCTTGAGGAGGGAACAACCAAATTGCTTGGAAAATATATTTAAAGAATTGAAAAGTGAAATCCAATATCAAAAGAAAGAATAAATCCATTAAAAGTAATCTTTTTCCAAAGAGATCCATGGGACTAGATACTGAAGGACCAAGATCAAAGATGATGAAGGATGTGTCTTGCAAGGACCTATTGGTAGTATTTGGGACTATGATGAGTTTGGCAACTATAACCTTCTTAGGACAATATTTCGATGACAAGGAATCTCACTAGAGGGTTTGAAAGATGACTTGGTAGGAGAAGTGTGATCTCTGACTAGATACAAACTCACCTGAAAAATAAAATGATGTGTGTGCATAGGGACTAGACTAGGAAGGATGAAATCAGGGATGTACAATAAATTCTACAAGATATGTTCAACAATTTATGTACAAAATCTCAGAGGTGTGAGATAGTTAGTGCGATAAGGTAGCAGTTTTATTTACAACAGGAAAAATTTCAGTATGAGAAAATAGCAGAAAACAAGGTATGGTACATTGTTCTAATAAATGCAAGTGGTATGATACATAAATATGATACATGAGAGAGGATATAACTAATATGATATATGTGATATAAAACATATGATAGGATACATGGATATGATATACGTGGGGAGCACCATGATATAATAAACTACTCTAATTCAATTTCCAAGCTCAGGTATGGAGATAGAAAGTGTGATGTAATAAACTACAATGTGAAAATGTGTAGGATTAGGAGATAGCACGAAACAAGATATGGTACATGGTGTTTTACCTATACAAGGGGTATGATACATGGATATGATACAAGAGAGAGGATATAACTAATATGATATAGGAGATATAAAACATGTGATAGGATACATGGATATGATATACATGGAAAGCACCATGATATAATACACCACTCTCATTCAATTTCCAAGCTCAAGTATGGGGATAGCAAGGGTGATAGTGTGGTAATAAGATCTTTGGAACACGTTCAGAAAATGGAGAGATGGATGATGAGATGTGGGGAAAGATGGTGAGGGTAGATGTAGACCATTGATAGATAATGGGAAGGCTAAGTACACATGGTGCCTATTTACTAGGTTTTCACTAGGTACCTATTCAAGGTGCTTGAATTGCCAAGTTTTCACAATTGGATGCTTATTTTTCTTTATTGTTTTCTTCTTTTTTTTAGATTTTTTTATTTTCATTTTGGTCTTTTTTTAGGATTAGCAAGATACACTGAGGAGCTTAGGCATAGAACTTATTTAGGTGAATGATGTTGGTAGGATCATTGAGTGTTTCACCTTTGAGTGTTGATCTTTGATGAGAGAGTGTAAGAATATCATAAAGAATAAGATTGTAGACCAAAGGGGTTTAAGAAGAGGGAAAAGTTGGGAAAATAAGGGGGGCATGGATTGAGAGAAGTGTGAGATGCAAAGAAAAATAAAAAGAGAAGAAGTAAACTAGACAGAAAAACAAGAATAAATTAGCCCAAGGTCAAAATTGAAACCAACCAAAAGACATAAGGAAAGACCCGAGAGAAAAAGTTCATTTACCCAAATGAAATACTAATAAACCAAGCATTAAGATACTAAAAAGGTAAAATTAAAATATATAAGGAAAATAATATAAATATATAGATGTGTGTGTGTGTGCGTGCGTGCACGTGCGCAAGTATATATATCTATATTATATTTATATACTAGCATAAGATATAAAAATGTAATATCTAGAGATGTATGTATAAAAATATAATAAACAAAAGATTGTAGAAAATATAAACATTGATATGTGTGTGTGTGTGTGTGTGTTTTCACGTGCGCACGTGCGCCCACACACACACACGTGTGCGTGCACGCATGCACACACATAATTAATAATACTAATTACACTCATAATGAAAATATAGATAAAAAGTTGAAAAGGATTAATTATTAAATACTTTAAAAATAAATAAAAGTAAATAAAATAAAAAATAATAATAAATAAAAATAAAAATAAAAGTAAAAATAAAAATAATATAATATATATAAAGTATATATAAAAATAAATATTAATAATATTAATACTAATAAATAATAATGATAAATTGGCAATAAAATACCAACAAAAATAATAATATTAATAATAAATTAAATTTAAAATAAAACTTAAATTTTAATTTTAATTTTTTTTTTAAAGTTAAAAAATAAAAATAATAATAATAATAGTAAAGATAAAAAAACCATAATACTAATATAAAGACACGAGCGAAAACCACAAAAGAAAAAACAAACAAAAAATGCAAAAAATTAAATCAAGTCAAAAAATAAAATAAAGATCCAATAGGAGAGAAAAATAAAATAAATTAAGCAACACTGTTTTTGTGTGTGTGTGTGTGTGTGTGTGTGTGTGTGTGTGTGTGTGTTAAAAATAAGAATAAAATTAAAAATTAAAAATGAAATAAAAATAAGACATGCATTAGTTTATATATATTCTAGTATATATGGACAAATAATCATAAATGAATAAGGAAGAAAAAGAAGAAGAAAGAATGCCTAAAAAATTGACAAAGAAGACAGACCTCAAAATAACATGTACAAGGATGAGGAGCAGGGGGACCAAGAGCAAGGAAGCCAAAGAGACACCCACACCTAGTAAGGAAGATAAAGGTCAGAGGGAAGGGGGCAAGGAGATGAATAAAGGGGGACCATCTACAAAGAAGAGAAAGATAAAACACAAGGACAACACAAAGGGGAGAAATAGGGAGGAAGGAAAAACTCCAAGAAGGAGTAGGGGGAGTAGGGAAGGGGGGAGGAGGGGGTAGAGGGGGTCAAAAGGAGGAAAATGGCAATCCTTGAATGAGGATAAAAGAGGGTACCATGAGAGGTTGAGATCCCACCCCTCATCATGATTATGATTGCAGGGGTGATTGAAGATCACAATCACCTCTGTCATTTTTCTCTTAAAGAAATTATCTTCTTTGAGAAGAATTTGGGTATTTTCCAAACAAATGTGATGTTTGGTGGATGATGAGTGCTCAGCCAAAGCTGACTTGAGAACTCGCTCATGCCTGATATCAACACTATGCTCCTTAATTCCAATAACAAATGATCTTCCTATTTCACCAATGTAAGGTGATCAATAAGAGCAAGGAATTTTGTAGACACCTGAAGCAGAAAAGTCATCTCTAGAGTCTTTAAGAGGGGGTAAACAAGATCTGATGGAGGATAAGGGTTTCAAGGTGCATTGGACTCCTTTTTTCATGAGAATTCTTGCAATTTTTTGATAGATACCTTCAACGAAGGGGAGGAAAGCAGTCAGGTGAGAAAGTGCCTAAGAATGGGCAGGTTTGGGGATGGAAGGGAAAGACCTAGCTTTCTTGAAAGCTTTAGAGATTTTCTTGCTATAATACCCATTGAGCCTAAAGACATGATGAAGATGGGACAGCTCTTGGTTGACATTATCATCATTGCAAATATGTAGGTCTCTCAAAGTTAGGGTCTTCAAGACCCCAACTTTCTGGCCTAGGTGATGAATCAAGGAGGCATGCAGATAAAGGTTAGTATGACTGGTCTTGTGAAAAGCCTAATGCCCAAGTGAGCCATTGGGTTTTTGGAGGAGCCACACATCAAAAAACAAAAAATGACCATAAACTCAACCTCCTTGGTGAAGGTGATGGAGGGGGACAAGTTGTTGAGGTGGGCATGGAACTCCTCCAACTTTTCAAGGCCATGAAGCCAACACACATTAGTGTCATTGACATAGCGTTTTCACCATTTAGGTTTGAGGTGGAAAAAGTGTAGATCCATGTCTTCAAAGTGCTCCATATAAAGAATTATAACGATAGGAGAGAGTGGGAACCCATTGCCACCCCATCAACCTGCTCATAGATGACACCTTGGAAGGAGAAAAATGTGGATCTCATGCACAACTCTACTAGAGAGTCGATCTTGTTATTGACTTTACACTTGATAATCTCAATATAGCTAGGAATTGGGACCTTGGTAAATAGGGAAACAACATCAAAGCTTATCAAAATGTCACCACTATCCACTCTAGCATCTTTGATGAAGCTAACAAAGTTGGTCGAGTCCTTGATGAAAGAATCACCATTACCAACCAGGGACAAGATTAACTTGGTCAGAAAGGAAGCTAAAGAATACATGGGAGATCCCATAGTGTTGATGATGGTCCTAAGAAGAACATTGGCTTTATGAATTTTAGGGACCCCATAAATTTGAGGGGTGATCTCTTTGGAGGGGAGAAGACACCTCTTGGTAGTCTTATCAAATGAGGATCTACCAATTTCTGCTTTAACTTGTTTAAGGATCTTCAAACAGGGATTGTGGGTGGAAATTCTATAGCAACTAGAGTCTGAGAGAAGAATGTGCATCTTAGATAAGTAATCATCTCTATCCAAAATGATAGTGGTGTTGCCTTTGTCATCTTTAGAAATAATAATATCATTGTGATTAACAAGATTTTTGAAGGCAAGAAACTTTTCCTTGGGGATGTTTTTTCTACGAGGCTTAGCACATTGAAGATCCACTAGACAGTCTTGCCTAAACTCCTCGTTCATCTAAAAAGGAAGAGCATGAACATCAATTTTAATTTCTCTTAGGAAGTCAATCATAGGAATGCACTAAGGAGTAGGGGAAAAGTTAAGGCCCCTCTTGAGGAAATGGAAGGAGAGGGGGTCAAAGATGACACCCAAGAGATTGAAAACCAATCTCAATTCCTAATTATTAACTAAGAGATTAGTAGAGGAAGGGGGAGGGGGAGAAATGAGCCCGATGCTCCTAGCCTAAGGAATCAAAGAAGGAGAATGAATGGGTTGACCATGCAAGACGATGCGAGAAGAGGTGAGGTCTAGCATGGATAAAACTTGAGAAGAGGATCCTAGAGAGAGAGGAGAAGTAGGTGGATCCACCATAGGAGAGAAGGGTTCAGACATGGAAACATGGCAAAGGAAGTGAGGGGGAAGAAGAGATTCTACCCACATCAAATGATCTATGCATGCATTTCATGAGGAGAGATACATGGTTTATTTACATCACAAGGAAGGAGACTAACAAAATTAAGGTCATGAAGAAGAAAGCAATCAAATAGAGTTGTGCCTAGATGCTCATTCAAAGAGAAGCTAGAGACAAGATAGTGAGACATTGGTGGTAGGGGGACATTAGAGACCATCTGCTGCATGCCCAAACTCCATGTAGGAAGACCATTGGACACCATGAGGGGATTGTGAGCACTCTAGTGGAACACCCAAGCAAGAGGATTTAGGTCATTAAAAGTGGGAGGAGTGACAAGGATCAAACCAAGGGGTGAGCTACAACCTTGAAAAATGGCCATCGGTAGAAGAGAAGACCATTGTACCAAAGGTGAGCACTGATAAACATTGTGAGGAGGAGTGAAATTGAGTTGAGATGAAGAATGCTCTTAGGCTACATCAACCATAGATGATTCACAAAAAGGACTAAAACAACTAGAGTGATGGTTATGAGATGACTAGGGAAAAGGGAGCCATGATTGGCACTTCTTAAGAAGGGAAAATATTTTCTTCTTTTATCTCTTAAATGAAGCAAACTAGAGACCCATCACTCTTTCAAAGGAGGTGGTGTCAAGATGAATCCACAAGTCTAGTGTAAGCAAGGAGGAAAGCTCCAGGTGCAGCAGTAGGAGTCTCGAGTTAAGAACATTGATCGATCTTTCGGTTGAGCTGATGACTAACCTAAGAAGAGATAGGTTGGCTTGGGAAAAAATGTAGTCAGTGTGGGAGCTCCACAAGTGATGAGAAATTATTGAAAAGGAAGGAATCACCTACAATTTTTTGCATATTTTCAGAAATGTGAGGTCTACAATTTTCTTTGAGAGCTTGATCCTTAACCACTCAAATTGTTTACATTTGTTTCCCAATTCCCTCCCATGAAGGGAAAATATTATAGTTAGGATATTTCCACAATATATATATATGCACAAACACACACACATGAAAAAAATAAATATATCATTGTTTATACTTTCTACAATCTTTTGTTTATTATATTCGTATGCATACATCTCTAGATATTGCATTTTTATATCTTGTGCTAGTATATTGGTATAATATAGATATATATACTCGCACACATATATATAATTTTTATTATTTTTCTTTTATATTTATATTTATATATTTCAATTTTCCCTTTTTAGTGTCTTAATACTTGGTTTATTAGTATTTCATTTGGGTAATTGAACTTTTTCTCTTCAATTTTTCCTCATGTCTTTTGGTTGGTTTCAATTTTGACCTTGGGCTTATTTGTTCTCTTTTTTTCTCTCTAGCTTACTTCTTCTCTTTTTCTTTTCCTTACTTCTCTCAATCCATGTGCCCCCCTTACTTTTCCAATTTTTCCCTCTTCTTATACCCCTTTGGTCTGTAATCTTATTCTTTATGACATTATTAGACTCTCTCATCCTGATGATGGATCATGGAGTATGATCCAAAACATTGATGGTTAAATTTTTTATACACAATCTTGGCCTAGAAAAATAGTTTCATAGGACTATACCACTTGTGTGAGCACCACAAAGTTTGGCGTGTACCACATTGAGATCCATTGTAGCCTCATTTTTGTCTAAAAATTGAGAGAGACTATCATGATAACCTCAACAATATAGGGTATTAGCTATGATAGTGTAGTGGGATGCTCTATAAATAAGGTTTTGGCATTGGGTTCATGTGAGGTGAGGAGATATGATACCATTTTTTAGATAAGCATGAATTTTTTTGTACCTGAAGGATTGGGGACCAACCAAGATGCATACCTATGTTGATTCATTTTTCTTGTATGTGGGCTCATGTAGCTTCTTGACCAAGTATTCATATTGTCTAGCTTCCTAAGGGATCTCCAAGAGAGAACCGATAGTGGCCATGGCATCTGCAACCTTGGTACCTATGTGAATTGGATATGAATAAAATGTTATTTTAACTAATCAACCAATTCTTTTTAGGGTTGAATTTTATCACCCTTTGTCTAGTTCTCATCAAGGACTTGTGTGATAATCAGTTGTGAGTCTCTAAAGACTTGTAGCTTTGTGATGTTTTATTCAACTACTATCTTGAGTCCTGCAATAAGAGCTTCATACTCTGATATGTTTTTGGTGCACTAGAACTAAAGTTTGAAAGCTTTAGGAATTTATTCACCTTGAGGGGTAACCAACAATATGCCTACTCTAGAGCCATGGGATGTATAAGATCCATTAAAGTATAGCTTCCATTATGGTTGTTCTCTATCATATAGAGGTGTTCATCTAGAAACTCCATAATGAGAGGGTGATTAGCAACTAAGGGTGCATCATCCAAATGATATGCTATAGCTTGTCCTTTGATTTTCCTTCTATCAACATATTGGATGTCTAATTCACTAAGAAGTATGACCCATTTGGCTAGGAAGCCTGTGAGTATTGTGCATGATAACATGTATTTCAAAGGATCAATCTTGGATATGAATTGCACAGTATGAATCAACATATAATGGCAAAGCTTCTGAGTGGGAAAAACCAAAGCTAAATAAGCCTTTTCCATAGGCATGTAATTAAGCTCATAGCCAACTAGAGTTTGGTTGATGTAGTAGATAGCCCTTTCAGTTCCTTTATCATCAAGTTGTGCTAGAAGTGTGCCTAATGTTGTTTGGGTAGTTGTTATGTATAATACAAATGGTCTTCCGAAATTGGTTGAACTAGGATAGGTAGGTTAGCCAAGGATTTCTTGATCTATTCAAAGTTGTGCTGGCAAATAGGATCCCATCTAAAATTTTGATCCTTTTTTAGAAAATGTGTGAATGTATGACATTTACCTACAAGTTGTGAGATGATTCTTCTAATTGATTGCAACTTCCCTTAGAGAGAGTGAAGTTATCATAGTGTTTTGGGAGGAGACATGTCCATGATGGCTTTGAACTTCTGGGGGTCAATCTCAATACCATGCCTTAATACAATAAAACCTAGGAGCTTTCCAAATGTGATATTGAAGACACATTTCTTGGAGTTGAGCATGATAAAATACTTGGCTAACTAACCAAACACTTTTTCTTGGTGAGATAAGTCATCAAGGGCATTGAGAGATTTGACCAAGATGTCATCCACATAATCCTCAAGAGTTTTATGGATGAGATATGAAATATGACCATCATAGGTTACGATAGCTTGCTCCTACATTCTTTAACCCAAATGGCATCATGTTGTAACAAAAGGCTCTCTAAGGGGTAGTGAATGTTCTCTTATGTTGATCTTCTTATGATATCTAAATCTGATTATATCTAGAGAAACTATCCATAAGAGATAAGAGCTTGTGACCTACTATGAGATCAAAAATCATGTCTATATTTGGTAATGGGAAGGCATCTTTAGGAAAAGATTTATTGAGATCTCTCAAATTTGTGCAAGTTCTAATATCACAAGAGGGCTTGGTGACAAGTACCATGTTAGAGATCCAATCTGAATAGTCAATTGGGTGAATGATCTTTACATCTAGCATCTTTTCTAAATCCGCTTTGACTAGTAGAGAAATGTTGGGATGCATCTCCCAGAGTTTCCTCTTGACTAGTTTAACCTTTGGATCTATAGGCAAGTGATGTACCACTAGCTTTGGATCTAGTCCTTGCATGTTTGGATAAGATTATGCAAAGTGACCAGTATTTTCCCAAAGCTCCTAAATGAGAAGGTCCATTTTCTTGTGGTAAAAATGTTGCAAAGTATGTGATCCTTGGGGTCTCTATTAAAATGATGTTGACTAGTCTAGTATCCTCTATCAGGATTGATGATACTATATGCCTATGATATTGTGAAGGAAGGATGAAATATCCATCCTCAGGTGCCTCAGAAAGGTTTTCACTGTCGAATATGTCCTTTATTTTTATTTCATTTTCTGAATGATCTAATGGTTCTCTAGAAGAGTTTTCACTAGGGCATGCCTTTTCTTTTCTTTTTTTCTTTTGGTTTTCTTTCTTTTGATTATTATTGTGACTAGAGATTTCATCCTCCCCAAAGTAACCTTTGGGATCCAACTTCTAGACATAAGTTGATTGTGGTGGTGGCTTTTTGTGTGGTGTCTTAGCTCCCATGAATATGAGGAGCGCATAATCCATAGAGAACTTGTCAACATGAATAACACTCGGTTGGCTCTAGTCAATGAGTTCAAGGTGAGCAAGGGGTAAGTCTATGAGGTTAATGGATAGATCGCAAAGCATAGAGGCTCCTAAGATGAGTTTGTCAAGGAAAATATCATCATAGAATTTCTTTTCAACTTCCTTAGGGATGTATTTGATTTTATCAAGGTTGTTTTGGATTAAAAGACATGACCAACTTTAGTAGTGCCCCTATTCATGGGGTTCCATAGCTTAGACCTTTCTTCTTCTCCTCTTTGTATGCTTCTACTAGTTGTCTGATGCCTCTTTCACAGTCGAGGCCACATCCTTGATAATCAAACTATTTGGTAGTAAGGAAATGTGAATGTGGGTATTTCTATCAAAAATAGTCAAGGAGATCTTTACCTTTTGGAGGTGGGTTTTTGTACAACCATGTACTAATATTAGGTGTTTTTTCTTCTCCATTAAGGATTCCATTGGTGAAAAATGTGGTGGATCTAAGTAGTTTTATTTGGGGATTTGTGTTTGTCTTTGGTCCCTAATAGGTCGGGCACCCCTAAGTATGTGGATCAAGTGGTAGAGCACCAATAGCAAAGGCATATGAAATATTGTATTCTCCACAACCTTCGTAGTTGATCTTAATAGTAGAAAGAGTGTAGGCTAATATACTATCTAGATTGTGGCAAGTACTAGAGGAGCTATCCATGGTGTTGCCAATCTTGATTCTAGGACAATTGTTATCATATGAGGCATCTATCACATTGCAATAAGAAAAGGGTTCAAGATCAATGTAAATGGTTATCTCAATGCCATGATATGGAAAATTGAAACACTAATGATAATTAGAGGGGACAACCTTCATAGCATGAAGCCATGGTCAGTCAAGGAGTATATTCAAGGATGGGTTAAGATTAACTACATGACAAACAATCTCTTAAGTGGTGGGGCCAACTCTGGTAGGTAGCAAGATAGTTATCTTGATGGTCCACTCCAAGTTGTCATAGGCATCGATAATGATGACTTCATTTATGATATCTACCTCAGTGTATCCTACTTATTTGATGAACTTTAAAGTACATAGATTTAAGGCTGATCCATTATCTATCATGACCCTTTGACAACAAAGTCAAAAACCATGAAGGCTATGCAGAGTGGAAGGATATAATCTAGCTCAATAGTTGGGATGTCAGAACTTTTGAAGGATAATGTGCATAAGGTGGAGAGATGGCCTACCAACTTTTCAAACTCTATGGTGTTGATATTAGTAGGGATGTGAGACTCATGCACAACACTATCAAGGATTTCTTTGAAAAGTGGATTGGTGTGCAAAAGATCTAGAATAGAGATTTGGTCCAACATTTTGCCAAGGTGTTTCAAGATATTATACTATGGACTAGATGGAGTAGATATAGATGGTCCAGTGATGTTGATTCGAGTTCTTCTTGTGGTAACTACACATTTGTTATTTGGGCCTTTGATATTTATTACATTTATATAAGGCTCTATCTAAGATACATAGATGATCAATTTACCATAGTTTAAGTATGTCGATGTATAGTTTTTTAATTTGTCATGATTATCACCTTGTTTGGTCTAAACAATATTTTGTTTTTTGGCATTGTTGGCAGTAGTATCATTCACAACGGCCTTGCTCACATTTTTTTTGTGTGGGGGAAATGAATTTTAATAGATTGGTAATCTTGCACTCGGAGAGGTTTGTGCCCCCACTATGATTTCCTTTTTCTTGATGAGATCGTGTACATAGTCTTTGATTTGCATACATTTTAGGGTGGGATGCCCTTTTGTTAGAAATAGTAGTCCACCAGTATAACTAAGAGGGGGGGTGAATCAATTATATAGAAATCTGAAAATTAAACCTCTTAAGAAATTGTTAATCATTCAACCAAATCAAACAGCAACCATAAAGAAATGCACATACATAATTACACCAGATATGTTGACTAGGGAAACCCTTGATTAGAGGGAAAACCCTAGTAGGAATGATGCCCACAAGATAATGTACTAATCTGAATATTCCTTGTTAGAGGATGGACCCTATTAGGAGTCGTTTACAATGCTTAGTATAGAGATTCCATATTAGGAGACCTTGAATCCCTATTAGGAGTTGAAGAAGGTGGTTGAACCCATTGTCCAAACAGCTTCAAGATCATATCAACAAACCCACTATCTAATTAATCTCAATACTATTCCTTTTAGAATAATAGATGTGGAACAATCTCTTATGTCTTCCTTTTTCCAGTACATCAAACTTCTTTACCCTCAAATCATGCAATCAAATATGGAATTCAGCAACAGTAACCCTTAAGGTCACTTACACACATTACCAAATTACTTTGCTCTTCTACATTGCAATTCATAAGCCTTTTCTTCTTCTTGGTCTCATTAATCATGACTAAAATTTGGAAAACATCTTTCCTTTATACCACACTCAACATTAATTCCTTGAGTCAGCTCCATACACTCCTCATTAATTCATTGACTCAACTCCATATTTAATTAAATGAAATAAACATTTTAATTAATGTTATCAGCTCACAATTATACACAAAATTTCACACATGCAACTCTCATACCTGCACACTTTCTGATGTCATCAGTGGTTAGTATACTTCCTCTAATTAACTACATAATCTTTCATTTCAAATACAATGTGCTATATTGATCATACAATAGAAACTATTTTCCCAATGCTCTATTTCCATGTGGTTCTCTATAAATCATTTATATCTTTTGTACATTGCTGATTCAAGTTCTGTGCACTTGCCCACATGTCAAATACATGTTGTAGTGTATGTAATTGCACATAAGTAGATATGCAAGGTCATATCCTTAATATACAAATCTTAGTCAACTGCTCTGTTAGTCTTTTGCAAATTTATTGCTATGTTGTCATCAATGACAAACACAGTCATAACACTATTCTGTAATGCTCCCCCATAGCATGAACATTCATGCTAACAATCTCCCCCTTTGGCATTGATGGCAACATAGATGAAAAACATCTAGTTCCAAGAATATCAATGAGTTTCTTCATCACTCAAATCTTGTATCATGCAAATTCTTAATTGCAACATTTCTCCCCTATAGTACAAATTCTTTCTAATTTTTTTCATGTCACTATCTCCCCCATTGACATCAATGTCAAAGGTAGTACAAAAATTATACATATAATAATCTATCAACACAACCACAAGCTAGTCTATTGCTTTACAACTTTTGCATATAATTCACAAGTGTCTAAAGACACTATTTCACACCAATTACCTATTGCTAAGAGCCCTTGATTGACACTGTTCATGATAGATACTCCCCCATTGAGGAAGCATCAGCATTCAGTCCAGTCAAACAATGGTGCTATGTACCCTAGATTGATGCATTTTGCATCTTCTACTCTGAGCTAGGTAGGAGCATAACCCCAAGCATATCTCTTAGGTACTCATAGGTATCCTTTGGTAAGGCCTTTTTGAAAATGTTTACAATCTATTCCTTAGTGTTGATGTACTCTAGTTTGATTTCTTTCTCTGCAACTTTTTCTTTTAGCACATGATATTCTATTGCTATGTGTTTAGTTTTGGAATGCAAAACATGATTCTTGGACATGTTGATAGTACTTGTTTTATCACAGTAAATGATAATAATATGTTTTGTGAATGTAATTCTAATAGCCTTCATCATTTGTTTCATCCATATGATTTTATTACAATTGTTCATTGCTACAACATGCTCTGCAATACTTTGTGAGGTACAATCTTGCTTCTTGTTGAGCCAAGAAACTAGTCTTCCTCCAAGGAAAAATGTTCCTCCACTAGTTCTTTTTTTGTCATCTCTATCTCCAACCCAATCAAAATTAGTATAAGTACAAAGAGTAAAGTCATTACTTCTATCATACCAAATGCCATAATCTGATGTTCCTTTCAGATATCTGAATATCCTTTTTACTATTGCATACTGATATTCTTTAGGATCAAGTTGAAATCTTGCTACAATTCCAACTGCATTAGCTATATCTGGTCTAGTATGAGTTAGATACTGCAATCCTCCAATCATAGATCTATACTTATTTTGTTCAACAGTAGGCATCTCATCTTTGCTTGATAAGTTATGACCAGTTACCATAGGAGTTCCAACAGGTTTACAATTTTCTAGACCAAATGTTTTCAGCAAATCTTTTAAGTACTTGGTCTAAGAGATAAAGATACCCTCTTTGTTCTAAACATTCTGCAATCCCAAGAAAAAATTCATTCCTCCTATCATTCTCATTTCAAACTCATTCTTCATGTATTCTAAGAATTTTTTACTAAATTATGCCATCAACAAATACAATGATTATTAGCAAACCATCTTCTATTTTCTTTTTTAAGTACAAGTTACAATCTATTGTTCCTTTAGCAAATCCAAGCTTTGCTAAGTACTTTTCCAACCTTGCATACCAGGTTCTAAGTGCTTTCTTTAATCCATACAAGACTTTCTTTAATCTACAAACCATGTCTTTTTCTTTTGTTAAAGAAAAACCCTCTAGTTGTTCAATGTAAACTTCTTCTTCAAGTTCTCCATTCAAGAATGTTGACTTAACATCCATTTGATATACCTTAAAATTCTTGTTTGTTGTATATGCTAGGAAAATTCTAATTACTTCCATTCTTGCTACAAGTGCATATGTTTCTTCATAATCAATTCCTTCTTTTTGAGAGTAGCCTTTGCATATAAGTCTTGCTTTGTTTCTTATCACTTCTCCTTGTTCATTCATTTTATTTTTGAATATCCACTTTGTGCCTATCACATTTTTTTCCTTTGGTCTAGGAACCAATTCCCATGTATCATTTTTTATTATCTTCTAAAGTTCTTCCTCCATTGCTTTTATCCAATGATCATCTTTGATTTCTTCATCTGTGCTTTTTGGTTCTACTTGAGATATCAGGCATAGTTCTTCATTAATTATACTCCTCATCATTACTCCATTTTCTTTACTTCCTATTATTTGATCAATATGATGATTTCTTATCATGTTCTTATTTGGAGTAGGATTTGTTGCTTCAATTCTTATTTTAGGCACTGTGCTCTGCTCTTCTCTTACATCTTCAATCTATACATTATTCTAGAAGTCATTGTTAGTCTTGAGAAATAATTCATTACTTCTATTAGTCATTCCAAAATAATCATTTGCATCATAGTTATAATCCATTATCCTTTCCTTGGTGCAAAAGTTTTCATCAATTTTAACATTTTCTCTCTCTACTATAGGTTTTGTTCTATAGTTGACACATCTATAAGCTTTACTTTTTAATGAATAGCCAAGAAACATACCTTCATCACTCCTTGGGTCAAACATACTGATATCATCTCTTTTGATGTAACATTTTCTTCCAAATATCTTGAAGTACTTGATTGATGGTGAGTGACCAAACCATAACTCATAAGGTGTTTTGCCCATACCTTTCCTAATCTATACTATGTTCAGTGTATATAATATAGTATTGACTACTTCTTTCTAGAAGGTCTTTGGTACATCATTCTCAAACAACATAGCCCTTGCTAATTTAGCAATTGATTTGTTTCTTCTTTCAACAATCTCATTCTACTCGAGTGTATGGGGTGAAGATAATTCTCTCTTGATACCATGCTCTTCACAATAGATATTGAATTCTCTAGAGGTGAATTCCCCTCCTCCATCTAACCTTAAGCTCTTGATTTTGACTCCAAATTCATTCTCAACTTTTTTCTTAAATATCTTGAATTTCTCAAATGCTTTTGAATTTTCTTTAAGAAAAGATACCCACATCATTCTAGTGAAATCATCAACAGAAATCATAAAGTACATTTCTCCATAGTATCTTCTTGTTCTTGTAGGACCACTTAGATCTGTATGAGTCAGTTCCAACTTTTGTGTAGTACAAAACTGCTTGCTCAAAAATGAGACTCTCTCCTACTTAGCCAAAATACATTCCTTACAAATAGTATCAGTGGGCTTAGTGATCTTAGGTAAATCTCTTACAGCAAGTGTATTACTAGCCTTCACAATGTTATCATAGTTAATGTGACAAAATCTTCTATGTCATAGCCAATTATTATCAATCTTAGCTACCAAACATGTTATTTCAATGGAGTTTAACTAAAATACATTACCTTTGGTTCTTGTACCAGTACCAAGTAGTTTTTCTTCCTTGTTCTTGATAATGCATGTGTCATTACCAAACTACAATTAATAACCTTTGTCCATAAGTTGTCCAAAACTCAATAAGTTATGTTTCAGTCCATCAACAAAATAAACATCATCAATGCATGTTTTACCATCAAGAGTGATAGATCCAATTACTTTCATGTGATAGGCTACATTGTTTCCTACTCTAACAATTCCTCCATCATGGCTTCTAAATTTGACAAATTTTCTCATATCACAAGTGATGTGATGTGAACATCCACTATCAATGATCCAATATTTCTTTTCAACTTGTGAGATTAGCATACTTTCTTCTCTAATTTCTCTGTCAAGATCATCCTCCTTTATAGCTATGAATCCTAATTTGTCTTCACTCATATTTTGATTAGATTCCTCTTCTTCTTCTTCTTCTTCATTAGCATACAAACAATTTCTAGGTCTTCTAGACTTGAACCTTCCCTTATACTTTCTTTCTCTCTTAGGACATTTAGATGCATAATGACCATATTCATTACATGTCCAACATTTGAAGATATTTTTACCATCTTTTTCTCTTTCCATAAGAAGAGCTACTCCCTCTTGGATCTTTTCTTCAATGGACTTGCTACTACTGGAAATGTCTCCCTACGCTTTTGTGTTCCTTGCTATACCAAGTTTGATGTTTAGTGCATTAAATGTTGTCTCAACTTTTTCCAATTCTCCATATTGTTTTAGATCAAATTTTGCAACTTCTAGTCTACCAAGCAATGTCTCTTTGGTAAAATTAGTAGTACAGGGTATCATTAGTTGAATCATTTGTGCTACTATCTTGAAAGGTGGCATTAGAATTATCAAAATCTCCCATATCACTTCATCATCAAAATTCTTTCCATCAAGAGATGTAATTCCTGCAAAATTCTCATATATTCTCCCAACATAGCTTCTTATAGATTCATCTTCCATCATTCTAGCATCTTGAAATGTGCAATACAGATTTTGCAATCTGACCTTTTTTGCATGTGTATCACCCTCATAATTAGCCTCTAAAGTTTTCCAAATTTCATGTGATGTTTTGAGTAGTTTTACCTGACTATACTCACTTTCAAGTAATGTTGACAATATTGCTTCTCTTGCCTTTATGTTTTACATAAACACTTCTCTCTGTTCCTCAATACAAGTTTTGAGATTGTCTTCTTCTAGAATGGTTTTTGAGGTCTTGGTTACAAGCCAATATCTTGGACCCATGCACAAGAGATGAGTCTTCATTTTATCCTTCTAGCTGTCATAGTTAATGCGATAAAATCTAGGAATTTCCTTCCTAAATAGATTCACCATGCATCTCCCAAAGTTGTTAAACTTCCCTTCAAGGACCTAAAGCTCTAATACTAATTGTTAGAAATAGTAGTCCACTAGTATAACTAAGAGGGGGGTGAATCAGTTATACAGCAATCTAAAAATTAAACCTCTTAAGAAATTCTCAATCATTCAACCAAAGAAAAAAATAACCATAAAGAAATGTGCATACACAACTAAACCAGATATATTGACTAGGTAAACCCTTGATCAGAGGGAAAACCCTGGTGGAATGATGCCCACAAGATAATGTACTAATCTAAATATTCATTGTTAGAGGATGGACCCTATTAGGAGTCTATTACAATGCTTAGTACAAAGAGTCCCTATTAGGAGACCTTGAATCCTTGTTAGGAGATTCCAACCCTATTAGGAGTTGAAGAAGGTAGCTGGATCCACTGTCAAAATAGCTTTAGAATCAGATCAATGAACCCATTGTCCAATTGATCTTAGTACTATTCCTTTCAAAATAATAGATGTGGAAAAATATCTTATCTATTCCTTTGTCTAGTACGTTGAAATTCTCTACCCTCAAATCATGCAATCAGATCTAGAACTCAACAACAGTAACCCTTAAGGTCACTTACATGCATTAGTAGATTACTCTACTCTTCTACTTCACAATTCACAAGCCTTTTCTATTTCTCAATCTCATTAATCATGACAAAAATTTGGAAAACATCTTTCCTTTATACCACACTCAACATTAATTCCTTGAGTTGGCTCCATACATTCAACATTAATTCCTTGCATCGGCTCCATATTTAATTAAATGAAATACACATTTAATTAATGTTGTCAACTCATAGTTATAGAAAAACTTTTGCACGTGTGACTTCCATACCTGTGCACTTGTTGATGTCATCAATGGTCAGTATACTTCCTCCAATTAACTGCATAACCCTTCATTTCAAACATAATGTGCTATATCGATCATACAATAGAAACTATTTTCTCAATGCTCTATTTCCCTATAATTCTCTATAAATCATTAATATCTTTTGTATGCTATTGATTCAAGTTTTGCGCACTTGCCCACATGTAAAATACATTTTGTAGTGTATGTTGGTAACTATTCATAAGCAGATACACAATGTGATGTCCTTAATATACAAATCTTAGTTAACTGCTCTATTAGTCTTTTACAAACTTATTGCTATGTTGTCATCAATAACAAACACAATCATAACACTATTCTATGATCTTCCCCCATAGCATCAACATTCATCCTAACACCTTTAACATGGTTTAATTTGGAAAACTCATTTTCTTTATACCAAGATTCTCTTGATTGATTGTAGTCTAATGGTTGAGTCTGTGGATGTCGGATAAGATTTTTTTGGCCAAATTTTCAAAGATGACATCAAGTGGTTCCCCCAAAGGGTTGTATTCTTGGGATTTCCTCTAGATGTAGGGCCTTAGCCTGGCTGCAATAGTAATGGCATTAGTCTTATATTGAGGATTTGGTGCTTGTGGAATTTGTTGATTATGTTGTAATGGAGGTTATTGGTATGATTTTTGGTATGCACTCTATTGATAGGTAGACTATTGTTGTTGTGTTATTTGTTGATAAGGAGTATTTAGTGCATTGGGAGGTTCTCCTGCCACATGAACTTGTTGGGTATCAGTGGCACCATCGGTGACTATGCTTTTGTTTTTGTTCCAATATCGTGGTATGTCATTGTATTGCCCTCATTCTTGGGTGTTTTCTTCGTAAATATTGATGACACCATATTTAATGAGTCCTTTCTCAAGGCCCATCTCCTTTTCCTTAATGTATTTGTATGTTTGGAGGAAATTCATTATCATGAGATGAACAAGAAGGGGATGAGCATTGTCAATAAAATTTTTGACAAGGTGATGCTCTAGGATAGTGCAAGAGATCTGGGTAGTGAGGTTTTGCCATCTTTGCAAATAATCAGCAAGGCTTTCTCCTTCTTTTTATCTAGTATGAACTAAATCAACCATGGATAACTCAGTCTCAACTAAGTGAGCATATTGGGCCACAAAGGCTCCTGATAATTTAGCAAAGGTTTTAATTGTGTCATAAGGTATCTGATAAAACCATTCAAGAGTGGGGCCTCCTAAGATTTTAGGAAAGAGGTGTATGAGAAACACATCACTATAAGACACTTTGTGGTGTGCATGTAAAATTCCTTAACATGTGTGATAGGATCTCCTTTTCCCCTAAATTTATCAAACTTATGGGCCTCAAAATGTTTTTGAAATGGTCTCATTATCATTGCTCTATCGAATGGATATGGAGAGACAGTTTCAAATTTGAAATTTTTGGATTTTGTTCCATCTTTGGGTGCATTTAGGGAACTCTTCATCCCTTCCCACTTAGGTTTGATATGTTTTAACATTGGTTCCCCTAATCCTTATGCCCCTGGTGTAGGGTATGTATTAGATTGGGCGGGTGAATATAGATAGTTTTGTTTGGTTTATTTTGGTGGGTGAAACATGGATTGAACTATGGTTTGGATGGGATTTATTGGTTACTAGGGTGGCGGTTGGACATACTATTGCATCTATTGGGTAGACTATTGATACTATAGTTGGTGCAACATGGTATAATTTGCAAAACTCACTTTCTTTATACCAAGATTCTCTTGATTGATTGGGGTCTAATGGTTGAGTCTGTGGATGTCAGATAAGATTTCTTTTGGCCAAATTTTCAAAGATGACATCAAGTGGTTCCCCTAAAGGGTTGTATTCTTGGGATTTCCTCTAGATGTAGGGCCTTGGCCTAGCTACAATAGTAATGACATTAGTCTTATTTTTAGGATTTAGTGCTTGTGGATTTTGTTGATTATGTTGTAATGTAGGTTATTGGTATGATTTTTGGTATGCACTTTGTTGATAGGCAGACTGTTGTCATTGTATTATTTGTTGATAAGGAGTATTTAGTGCATTGGGAGGTTCTCCCACCACATGAACTTGTTGGGTATCGGTGGCACCATCAGTGACTATGTTTTTTTTTTTGTTCCAGTATCGTGGTATGTCATTGTATTGCCCTCATTCTTGGGTGTTTTCTTTGTAAATTTTGATGACACCATCTTTAATGAGTCCTTTCTCAAGGCGCATCCCCTTTTCCTTAATGTATTTTTATGTTTGGAGGAAATTCATTATCATGAGATGAACAAGAAGGGGATGAGCATTGTTAATAAAATTTTTGACAAGGTGATGCTCTGGGATAGTGCAAGAGATCTGGGTGGTGAGGTTTTGCCATATTTGAAAATAATCAGCAAGTCTTTCTCTTTCTTTTTATTTGGTATGAACTAAATTAACCATGGATAACTCAGACTCAACTAAGTGAGCATATTGGGCCACAAAGGCTTCTAATAGTTTAGCAAAAGTTTTAATTGTGCCATAGGGTATCTGATAAAACCATTTAAGAGTGGGGCCTCATAAGATTTTAGGAAAGAGGTGTATGAGAAACACATCACTATAAGCCATTTCATGGCAGTGCATGTAAAATTCCTTAACATGTGAGATAGGATCTCCTTTTCCTCTAAATTTATCAAACTTAGGGGCCTCAAAATGTTTGGGAAATGGTGTCATTATCATTGCTCTATCGAATGGAATTGGACGTATAGTTTCAAATTTGAAAGTTTTCAATTCTGTTCCATCTTTGAGTGCATTTAGGGAACTCTTCATCCCTTCCCACTTAGGTTTGATAGGTGTTAAAATTGGTGCTCCTGATCCCAATGCCCCTAGTGCATGGTATGTATCAGATTGGATGGGTGAATATAGATAGTTTTGTTTAGTGTATTTTGGTGGGTGAAATGTGGATTAAACTATAGTTTGGATGGGATTTATTGGTTACTAGGGTGGTAGTTGGGCATACTATTGCATTTGTTGGGTAGACTATTGATATTGTAGTTGGTGCTAGGGTGGATAAGTATGTGATTGTTATCCAAATGGATAATTCTATATTGGTGCTTGGATAGGCTTCTTTTTTGGTGGTTGTTGTTGGAGAGGCAATGGTGGAAATATGGGGCTATGTTCTAAGATTGTACATGTTTCCCAACATATGCGGGTTGCACTCCTACTTAAGAAGGAAAATGAGTGTTGATTGGTGTCAAATAGTTGGTGTAGGGAATCATCCCTATTTTTGGTTGTTGTTGCTATGGGATTATTTCACTACTTGTTAAGGGTGGCATAGAAAATTAGTTGGTGATGGGTGGTAATGGATTGATTGGTAGTAGTAGTGGTTGATGTGCTTAGAAATTTGGCATCGATGAAGTACTAAATGTGAAACTTGTGGTTGACCCTTGTGTTTTTCCAAAACCCCAAGGACCAAGTGAGAATGGAGTGGTGGTATTTGGCATATATGTAAATGGATTAGTGGTGACAAAAGGTGGGTTGGTAGGTCAAACTAGTGGTATCCCCATTGTGAATTGTAATGCTAATTGGGCATTTGGTTGAAATGTTCTAGATGCAACACTAGTGTGTTAGAAATAGGGATTACTAAGAGTAGGGGGTGAACCAATAATCTACAAACTTTAGTCACCAACTGGATATTATTACTTACTTTAAACAATACATAACAAAGAAATAAAGTAATTTTGAATAGTAACAGTAACAATGCACAAAGATAACTCATAACACCATATTTTGTTAACAAGGGAACCCTTAGCCAAGGGAAAACCCCAGTGGTGATGATACCCACTAGATAATATATTGATATATATGTTCCTTGTTAGAGGATGGACACTATTAGAATTCAATGAGCAAATTTAGTATAACAATCCCTGTTAGGATACTTTGAATACCTATTAGGAGATTCTAACCCCATTAGGAGTTGTAGTGTAATGTATGCAAGATGAGCCCATTGCCCAAACATGTAATTTCAACCACGTGAATAGCTCACTACTCAATCAAGTAATCTATTTTTATTTTCCTTCCTTCACTACTCTCTAACCTTTAGCTCGATCTTGAGTCACCAGATAGTTCATACAAAACTTCGCATATATTGCTTTCATAAAAGTTTGCTCATTTTGCAATTTACAATTACATAATCATAAGACCACTTCTTATCATAATAAATCATATGCATAAATACCATGCCTTTTTATAAAATATTTTTGGGTTGGCTAATACCAAAATTCACTTTTCCAAGTTAGAGTAAACATCTAGGATATTGGCCCTAATTGGAAAACAATTTTTTCCTTCAATTCCACTATCTTGCATCATCAAAACATGATTGACTCTCTTTTGTATAGTCCATACAAACTCCCAAGGTTATACACATCATCTCCAACATGTATACTATCTCCATGTAACTTCATGTGTCATAATATGACATCTGCAACATGTTATAAACAAAACAATAAACTATTGTAAACCAAATTCTATACTCAGACAATTTTTCGATAACCAAACACTAAGTATATTTATTTCTAAGGTTTCCTATCAGCATGTTCATTATGTGTTTCCATTAATGACAACAATTAAATATCACAATTAGCCAATTTTCAACAATTTCTTCCTTTGGCATTGATGGAAATAGAATAGGGAAAATTGGCTAAGTGACAAAAACAAACTATCAAAATAAACATTACATCTATTACAACTTTACAAATATGCTCCCCTTTCAATATATTTCATACTACACCTATATCTCTCCCCTTTACTATCCAAATTTTCTGCTTTCCAATTTTCTTTTGCTATTACTCCCCCTTTCACATCAATGACAAAGGTCTCAAAATGTCAAGATTTTGTCCAAAACTGTCAAAACTGCTTTTCCTTGCCTTTATGCTAAAATAATCTTCATACAATCATCAAAAATAGCCTTCAAATTGTCTATATCTTTGTTCCATGTTTCTTTGGTTGGCTCTACTGATGTGAGAATTTCACATAATGCATATGATGTAATCTCAACTGCATTGATATCTGAATACAAAAAAATTGTATATGTGTCTTTGGCCTTGACACATTCTTCTAGCTTCTTTTCAACAAATGATAACTTCAGAGCAATAGATTCTTTAAAATCATATGTTCTCTTCAATGTCTGCTCTTTTTGAAGTTCTAGTTTCCTAATCTTGTTGTGAATACTAGTAACTTGACTCTCAATATCATCAACTTTTTTAGATGGGTGTTGGATTAGGCTAGATAAAGTCTCTAGTTCATTCATGTTTGCCTCTATTTGACTATCCAAGTCCTTAATTTTTATGATAATGTAGACTTAACATACAAAGCTTTCCCTTCCTATTGACATTTCTAAAGTTCTTTGATGCATGTATGAAGGTTGACTAAGTCATTCTTGATACTTTGGTAGATGGTGCTAAATAAATGACCATCGTGGAAAATTTGAGCATTTTCCTCTGCAACATTCAAAAAAATTGTAAACTCTTCATTGAAAGACTTTAGCACTATCTGTGCTCTCAGTTTCGCATCTAACTCAATATGTTGTACTATTAAAGTATTGTGCAATCTATCAGTTACTTCCATCAATGATTTATGAAAACTCTTCACTGCCTTATTTTTCTATAGGAGTTTGGATAAGGATGAAATCAGATCTAGCAAGAGAGAGTACAGTAGATGAACTAGATGGTTTAGTCTCATCCTTCATCTATTTCTTTGGTACTTCCTTAGATTCCCTCTCTTCCTCTTCTTTCATTTTCTTTTCCTCTCTTTGTTTCTTCTCTTGTAATATTTTCCTCTCTTCTTCATATGTTTTCTTTGTCCTTTCTTCTTCTACAATTGTCCTATTATCTTTGTCTTCCTTTCTTTTTCTTTCATCCTCAAGCAATTTTCACTTGAATTCCTCTATCTTCTACTTTTCAATTTCTATTAGCCTCTTTTCGTCCTCAATTTGTTTCAATTTCTCTTCAACATCTTTAGTATTGGGTACATTTGGTTTGGAACCACCAAATGGATTGGTATCATCAATGTTGATAGTAACATTGGTTTGATCAATCTTCATAGTATCACCACTAATTGATACTTTTGTGGTTCTAGGAGCTAAAGGAGTTTTTGTTGATGATTCTATCAACATCTGGATGATAGCTATTGTTATCAAAGTTCACATGACATAACCTCCTATTCCATAACCAACTTTCTTCAACTTGAGCAATGAAGCATGAACATTTGCCAAGTTCAAGATAAAACAAGTTACCTTTTGTTTGAGTGCCTGATCCAATCAGCTTTCCTTTACCATCCAGCAGTCTTGATTTTCCATGCATGAATTCCATTTTGAATCCATTATTGAGTAGTTATGCCATGCTCAATAGATTATATTTTAGTCCTTCTACCCAATATGCATTATCACATACAAGTTCTTTGGTTAGTGAGATTCTTCCTTTTTCTTTTATGCAATAAGGTTAATTATTACCAAACCTCACACTACCACCATCATAGTCTTCAAAATGTTCAAACTTAGTTTTATCACCAGTCATGTGATGAGAGAAACCACTATCTATAATCCATGTATCATTTTTTCTCACATGAGAAATAAGTGCCATTTCCTCGTCATTATTAGACTCATCCTTTATAGCAATGTAAAAAATTTCATCTTCTTCTTCATCATCAAAACCATTAGAATCTTTAGCCATGAAACATGTTTTCTTACCTTTGTCCTTGAATGATTTGAAGTCTTTCTTGGCATTTCATTTGTGACCTTTCTTCTCATCCTTGTTTTGCTTATTTGGACACCTAGCAGCAATATGTCCAATTTCTTCACAAGAAAAATAAATTAAAGGAACCTTACCTTTGTATTTCCCTTTGCCTCTTGAATATTTCCTTGCTAGCAGAGCTTCAACCACCTCAAGATCACTATCTAAACTCTATCCTAATTCTTCATCACTATCTGACTGAGAATCATTTATCTTCTTGCCTTTCTCCTTGAGTGAAAGCTTGGCTTCAAATGTTGATTCAATATTCTTGGCAACTAGAACATAATTATCATAGTTATCTAGCTCAAATGCAGTCAATCTTCCAACTATGGCCTCTAAATTTATCTTGTGATTTTCTTCACATCTTCTTTCTTGAATTGCAAAAACTCTGATTACATAAATGGGAAGTAATGTTCTAACAACTTTACTTATAACTATTTCCTCCTTGATGTCTCCTCCAGATACTTTGATTGCACTAACACTTTCTTTAACTCTTTCAACATATTTTGCAATGTTTTCATCTTCTCTCATCTTCATTTGATCAAATTGTCCTCTTAAACTTTCTACTTTGGCTCTTCTCACATTATCATCTCCTCCATAGATTTCCTTTAGCTTGTTCCACATTTCAAAAGCAATTTTGCAATCCTTGATATCATCAAATTCTTTATAACTTAGGGCAGATGCAATATCTATCATCATGTTGTTATGAGTCTTCTTTTCAGCAATATCATTGATAGATAATGTGCCTACAAGTTCTACATATTTTTTATCAATATACTTCATCCCTATGTCACCAATAGAAGCTACATGAAGTCTCATTAATCCTTGCCATACTGAGAAGTTGTCCTTGATAATTCTTAGAATTTCTCTCTTGTAAGACATCCTGATCTTTGGCTTAGATCCTTGAAATATTTTCCTACAAGCATCTAAAGCTCTGATACCAATTGTTGGAATTATAGATGGAGTAACTGAGAGGGGGGGTGAATCAGTTATTACAAAAACAAATCCTGAACCCTTAGATGTCTTTAAATAACTAGTTACTATTGTCACTTGGTAAACATTCACAAAAATGTTGTAACTTGGTACATTAACTTGTTAATGATCTTTAAGCATTCACAATTATTAATATGCACATAAAAGAAAATAACATGAACACCAAAGATGCAAGATTTAATGTGGAAACCCAATATGGGAAAAACCAACAAGTAACTAGCTACCAATTTTCACCCTTCTGAAATGAGCCCTGTTAGGAGCCAACCTTGTTAAAGGTTACAAAATACATTGTTAGGTGTGACCCTATTAGAGGATTTAATCACCCTATTAAGAGTCACCTTGCTAGAGGTCCTTAGAACAATTCAACTGAACTGTTACCTTGTTAGAGGATTTACAAAATGCCTTCTAAACCAACTCTGTTAAGAGATTTTGAAATCACTGCTACAATGGTTAGAAAGTAACAATGAATTGACCTAAATAAGATGCAACTAAATTTGCTAAATACAGATCTCTATTCTGCACCATTAGATCCACCTTGATCAAATATAACTTTGCTACTCCTCAATGATCCCTAATCATTCTTCAAAAAATTTCTCTCCAATAATCAGTCCTCCTTCATATTTGCATCACATCAAACCCATCACACACACTTATAATTTGCAACTTGACCTCTTATATATACCATTCATATTATCAAGTTGGCTCATTCACAAGTTACATTTACAATTAAACCATACATCAATCAGCTACAAATATTACATTAAACAAATAAACTTTATTTCCCAAAATAATAAAATCCTTCATTGGCCAACATGGCTCAGTAAAAACTGCTCTAGAAATAATTTCCTAAGTTAACCATCTCAACTTTGTGAACATTGCAAGTTCTGTGAAATCCTTTGGCTACCAAGTGAACTTGGTAAGAACTGAACTTCCTTATCTAATCATGAGAGCTCAGTAGACACTAATTTCTGCCATATTTTCCTTTGATGACTGAGTAAGCTTGGTAGACACTGAATTTCCTTTGCTAACCATGAAAGCTCGGTAACAACTGTCTACACAAGGTAAAGTCTAAGAATGCTCGATAGACTCATCTTTTTCCTTGGTGACCAACTGAGCTCGGTAGACTCTATCTAATAACTGATATGACATTTTTGTAACATCAAAGACAACGCACAATTGGACAATTGTATCCAACAAAATACACCATTCTTTATCCTCTTAATCTTCTCAAGGTTCTCCGAGAGTTGCATTCTCAAAATTTCACTCAAATTCACTTGTCCTTTCTCAACAAAAATCTTGTAAGCTGCATATATAAATCTTGTTGAAAGTTCATCTATCTTAGAACTTTCAAAAACTAAATAATTTATTATTCTACTAAGAAATCTCACATCATTCAAGTTGATGGAGCTTATTACCATAGCCTTCCCATTGCAAACTGCCTTAGAGTAAATTTCTACTTTCTTCTTAACCAGTTTCTCTCTTTTGGGTACAATGCCTTGTTTGCTGAGACTAGTTACCTCATGAATAAGGTGAGTTGAGATGTCTATTACATTATCTTTCATTCATAATTTTCCATCATGAATCCTACTAAATATTATTTGAGTCCATTCATTTGTATCTACTTTACGATAAAAATGATACTTAAACAAGTCCAATTCACTTAAATGTTCAAATCTAGCCTTCACTATCATGTCATGGTTAAAGGCCAATTCCATATCCTTATTCATAAATTCACTGCCAACTGATTCATACTTACATTTCAAATAGTTTTCTATATCTTCCAAATAGACTACATTGTTTGGAGTGATAGACAATGTAGAGTTATGGTTTCCTTCACTAGGTTTTATAGAAACTACCTTAAACTTAGGTCTATCCTCATTCTCAACACTATGAAAAACTGACATATCCATAATTCTTATCAACAATATATTTTACCAAACAAATTTTGCAAAAAAATGATAATATACATCATTCCAAAAATAGGGTTTTCTTTGAAATGGCTCCAAAAACTCACTTTAGAATGCTCTTTTCTTTGAATATGTTTGCAATGAAATAAAATAAATTATGTACTCCATTTATGCATCAAATTGAAATTGCATTAATTGTGTACTTTGAAAATATGAAAAAGTTGTCATTTGCATTTTGCAATTAGATAACTTGTCCAAAATCATCTATTTGATCTTTAAATGTTGCTTGAGGTTTACTATAGCTTCCTTCCATCATGAAAATCATCCTCAAAACTTTGCATCATGAAATTCTTTACAAAAATGTACTTTTCATCTTTTGTTATAGAATCAGCTCTTACTTTAATACCAATAACTCTGGATTTCATCATAACTTGTTTATATGAGCTCCAAATCATGAGTGAGCTTAGGTACCATCTAAACACAATTGGGTACACCATTTCCCAACTTTGCTACCTCTAATTTGGTCTTTGACTAAATTTCTCAAATTTTGATGTTGTGAACAAGCTTAATTCAACTTTATTGAATCAAACTCAACAACTGCCTTTGATCTTTCTATCTCATCATCATTTAGCTTTTCTTTTAAGATATTTGATCCTTTCATGAATGCTTCATTAAGTTCTTCTCAAAGTTCATGAATAATATTTCTTTGTTCTTCATTGCTTCTACTAGTTTTGGAATTCCATGCCCAGTTCCTTCTGTCATTTCTGGAGTTTCTTCCATCATTCCTTTTGTTCATAAAGTTTCTTCCATTATTCCTTCTATCTCCAAAGTTTCTATCCATTTTTCAATACCTTGCTGTGTGTTTGAAGTTATTGCATAACTCACATACAAGTGCTTTGCTTCTAGGATTCTATTGATCATCAGGTGCATGACAATTTTGAGCAATGTTTCCTAAGTTGTTACACTTGTAAGACATGATCTATCTTTTGTCATCATAAGATCTTCTTTCTCTTGATTTCCTTTCATTAGATCTTATATCTATAGGGTTAGTATTTCTAGACATTATACTATTTCTTCTATCATTATCATACTTAGTTTTCCTACAATCAATTGCACTATGACCCATACCATGACAATTATGATAATAAAAGTCCTTAACATGATTAAATGACTTATTAGTACAATATCTTTTCATATAACCTATTTCATTACATAAAAATCACTTACCACTAAATTCATACCAACTTTCCCCTTGCTTTGGTTCATCCAAGATTTTAACTTCCTTGATTTGCTCACTTTCTTTAGGTTTCTGAAAAGATTGACTTGACTCAATCTTATCATCAGATTTTTCTTTTTCTTTTGGATCTAATCTAATCTCAAGTTTCTTTGCAAACATGTTAATTAAATAACCAAGACTAGTATTTTCATAAGAAGGTCTCTATATATACATAGAATCATCAAGCTTTTCTCTACTAGAATAAAGTTTCTCAAGCTATTGTTTACACTATGTCAATTCACCTTTCACAATAGTATTGTACTTATGGAGTTCTTCATGATCTTCTTTCAATTTTTCAAACTCAAATGTTTTCTTTGCTAGACTTTCTTTTAGAACTACATTTTCAGTCTTCAAATCAAATTCAACTTTCCTAGGATCATTTCTTAAAGTCAACTTCAAATTTGTAATTTGCAATTCATGCTTCAAGATTTGGTACTCTTTCTTCAAATTTGAATAGTCATCATCAATAGTTCCAAATTCAATAGATTCAGGCTTGGATTTCAGATGATCAATCTTTTCTTTCAATTGACCAATGTATTCTTTGGGGTCTTCATATCTATCTTTTAGCTTATCTCTTTGTTCAGTAAGGAGATCAATTTGTTCAACAATTTTTTTGAGGTTCTTCATCAACTATCCCATATCCATAGGGATCTTACTTAAGTTGTTAAGCCTCTTCAAAGTAACTGGGCTCTAATAGCAATTATTAGAAATAGGGATTACTCAAGGGGGGGTGAATCATAATCTACAAACTTTAGTCCCCAACTAGATATTATTACTTACTTTAAACCATGCATAACAAAGAAATAAAGTAATGTTGGATAGTAATAGTAACAATGCACAAAGATAACTCATAACACCATATTTTGTTAACTAGGGAAATCTTGGCCAAGGAAAAACTCCGGTGGGGATTATACCCACTAATAACATAATGATATATATGTTCCTTGTTAGAGGATGGACATTGTTAAGAGTCAATGAGAAAATTTAGTATAATAGTCCCTGTTAGGAGATTTTGAATCCCTGTTAGGAGATTCCAACCCCATTAGGAGTTGTAGTTTAATGTATGCAAGATGAGCCCACTACCAAAACATGCAATTTCAACCACATGAAGAGCTTACTCCTTAATCAAGTAATCTATTGTTTTTTTTCTTCCTTCACTGATCTCTGATCTCCAACTCAATCTCAGATATTTTAACCAGATAGTTCATAAAAAACTTTTCATATAGTGCTTTCACAAAAGTTCACTCACTTTTCAATTCATAATTACATAATCATAAGCACACTTCTTATCACATGAACTCCTATGCATAAATACCATGCCTTTACATAAAATACTATTGGATTAGCTAAGACCACAATTAACTTTTCCAAGTTAGAGTAAACATCTAGGATGTCAACCCTAATTGGAAAAATATTTATTTCCTTCAATTTCATTGTCCTACTTCATCAAAACACAATTAACTTAGTTCTATACATTCTATACAAACTTTTGAGGATATACACATTATCACCAACATGTATGTTATCTCCATGTAACTTTTCTTGTCATAATATGATATCTGCAACATGTTATAAATAGAACAATACACTGTTGTAAACCAAATTCTATACTTAGACAATTTTTTTATAACCAAACACTAAGTACTTTTATTTCTAATATTTCCTCTCAACATGTTCATCATGTGTTGCCATTAATGACAACAATTACGTATCAAAATTAGCCAATTATCAACATAGTGGGTATGTAAGAAGTGGAAGCAACACTCTAGGACATGGAAGGCCATGTTATATTAAAGGGAATGAAATTGAATTATAAAGTAGTGGTAGTAGCAGTGCTGGAAATGGTTGTAGATGTGGGTTGTGAGATGGTAGGTTGCTGAGGTGTTGTGCGGACTAGTGATTGTGCAATGGTGGATTTATTTTTTTGTGGGATAGGAACACCAAGTTGGGTTGATGGGATATTTGGATCTATGGGCTCTAGTTGCATCATTTGATGTCTTCTTTCTAATATGAAAAAGGAATCATTCGTATTAGATGGACCAATTGGAGGTGTCAATCTACCAAATAAGGTATGATTAGGATCAAATATATCTAAAGGTTGTGGTCTCCCAAAACCAAAGACACTAGCATTGTCTCTTAGGAAATTTTCCATAATGGTTTCCCTATTTTGATCTATGATAGAGTTAACAATAGTGGCATGCCCTAGTTGGTGCATAAAAGAATCTATGTCTAGGGAGGAGACCAAATCTTCTAGATTTTGTGGTGGATCATCATGTCTAATTGAAGATACTGTTGGATATGGTTGTGCTCTAGCTGAGCTACCACTAATATTAGAATCCATGTCTTTCTTCTTCTATTTGTTCCTTGTGAGACATGTGGTAGGTGGAATGAAAAGATAATGTTCCTAAGAATGAAGTGCAAGGTGTGATGACAATGAGTACAAGTATATGTGAGTGGATGGTTTTCATAAATGTTCTTAAGGATACAATTATGATGGCAAGATTTTCTAAGATGCAAAAATTATAAATGATAGATGTGTGGGAAGGATCCTAGTTCTAATAATGTGATATCTAGGAAGCCTAAAGGTGAGTGATGTGATGTCAAAGTAAAAGAGATTATGTTCTCCCTATGTGTAAGCTCAAGATATGATGATGATATCAAATCTAAGGTATCCTTCTAACATTTTGGAAGACAATAGAAGATCAATTGTGGATCCCAACCTTTTTCACAAGGTGATGAGGACATAAATGAAAAAGATAGATTACCCTAAAAAATGCTCTGTTTGAGGAATAACTAAGATAGTGTGATAGATGTAGGATGTAGGGTAGACAAATTCTCAACAAAGTGACACCAAATGTTTAAGTGTGATGGAGGATGTTTTGATCTATGATGTTGATTTGGATGGGGTTGGATTTCTAAAGCATGACCTAAAGATGATGAATCTTAAAAAATGTCTAAGTAGGATAAGAACCTGTATGAAGACCTTAACCTATGATAAGTGAAAAGTGTGTGTGGAAGAAGAGGAGCCTAATAAAAGTGGGTAGAGCTAGTGTAGTTGATAAGGATTTGTTTGACCCCACTTCTTAAGGTTAAATTATGAAATTTATGGTCCCACTCAATTTGTAGAGAAACTTCAACACCTTCTTTCTCAATTTGATCTATTTTGTCAAATCTTGGATTAGGTGCATGCTTCTTGTGTTCGACTTATATCTCTCTATAGATTTTTTTTTGTAGAAGCTTGACCTTTTTGAACTTGGGTTTTAGTTGGTCTGACATATGGTATTCTTACTTGGTTAATCTCAACTTTGGTTTAAGGTAGTGACTACTCTAGGTATATCTTTTTTTTAAGTTGGACAATATGAACCTTCTTGATAATAAATAGGTCTAAGTAGATAAAGAAATAATTTCCATCAATGGATGGTATAACTTCCTTTTTTTAAAAGAGTTTAAGTGAAACTAGCTTATATTTAGGGTTGTTACTAATAGACTTGCTAACAATAGTTTTGAAATAACAAGGATAAGACTCTTTCAATAATGGATATTATGTATTGTGAGAAAAAAAACTCTCAAAGGATAGAAACTTTTAGAGAGATAAACATGTGATCTCTTTAGCAAAAGGATTTGATAGTAACCACAAATATGTATGTTCTACAAATATTTTTTCATGAGGTCTTTTGCATAAAAAATAAAATTCAAGAACACTTTTATCCCTAAGGTCAAATTGGTTTCAATATGTTTTTCCATGGCCCACAACTTGATGTTATTGGAAACATGAATGTTGATGATATTCCTATGGGGGAGTATTGTAGACATATTACTATGATGATATGTTACATTCATGACTGTGTTTTTCATTAATGTCAATGTAGGAGTTTTCTATAGTATCTCACAAAAGAACAGTAGAAAGATCAAGTTGGTATAGATGGCTAGTTGAGTATTCTCACTATCTGAGGTTATGGGAGATACTTTTGAGTATTGAGTATATGTAGCTAATTTCATGTGAAGAATTTTAAGTCTAGAAGAAGTTATGTAAGTTTTGGTGATGTTTGTTCTAAGATAAAGTTTATAGAGGCATGTTATGATAAACTTCTTATATATCTTAGTAGAATTGTTATTCTAAGAATTGAGGTTGACGATGTGTAGAAGACATGTTGATGATGACATGGTCAAGCTTTCTTGTCATAATATTGCATGTAGATAAATTTATTCAAGTTTAAGGTGGAAGATTAATGTTATTGTTAAGTGCAATATGTTCTTAATGTGGTCCTGTAATAATTAATTGAGAAGGTGTAATAGCCAACTCTGGGAATTATTTTATGGATTTAGTAAAAATGAAGGACATTTTCCTTTATCAAGTATGACATGGAGAAGTAATTTGTAAGTAGCATAAGAGTGGAATGTAAAGTTTAGTAGAGCAGAGTAGAAGTGAAGAAAACTTCATTGCTAAGGTTTTATTGTTTGATCTGAGGTTTGACATTTGGATCTGAGGTTCATGACTTAGTCTACAAAGTCTGATAGAGATTGGTGGTTGACAGTGTTGATCTCAAATTAGTTTTAACAAGTGAGTATCAACACACTTAAACCATTTACTCAGTTCATGTTGAACTAGTAATACATGTCGAGAATAACATGCAAATATTAGACCATGTCAAGTTGCAATGAGTGTCGAGTCACTCAAGTGCCAAGTAGATAGACCATGCCAAGTAAAATCAAGTGTCGATTAAATAGTAGATGCCAAGTAGTTCAAGTGCCAAGTCAGAAGCAGAAATACAATGTATGCCAAGCATCAGAGACTTCATATGCCAAGTGATAGAATTTGGACATATTTGTTTGTAATGGCATAAACAACTATGTAAACCATTTTTGAGCCGACCTAAGGATAGATTTTGATCTTTTGGAGATAAGGATGAATCTATATGTGGATTCCCTATACAATTACATGAAGCCAATCATAAAATGGGAAGGTTTAAGTAGAAAAATGGATGAATCTTAGTCATATATTCATACCTAACTCTAAGCCACTAGAGTCTTCTTAAGGAGGACGAAGCCCTAAATTTTTTAAAATGATGAGAACAATGCACAAGGGGTGAATGATCAAATTGGAAGAGTGAAAAAGATAGTTTGCATAGCATTTAAGGTGACTTAGTAGTAAGAGTGAATTGTAGAATTAGTTAGATGAAGAATAAAGGATAGAGAAGGATACAAAATTGATACATCAAATCTGAAGGATCAATTAGAGAGTTGGATAGAGGTGATCTATTATTAGGCAAGAAAGTGCCAACTACAAGATCTATGCTAAGACATTTTAATAGGGTGCTTACTTAATTGTAAGTTGAAGTCCTCCAACCAAGCACACTTCTAATAGCGTGTTGAAATCCATTAATAAGGTGGGACATAACCATCTTTGTAAACCTTTAATAGGGTAGGCCTTTCACAGGGAAGACCATGATTCATGGTCAAACCATTGTAACCTTAATTGGATACACTTTATTGTTGTAGTAGTGAAGATTTTTGGGTGTTATCCCCACCCCAGTTTACCTTCTCACTTGGAGAGTTTCTGGGTAATCATATAAGGTATTACGTGTGTGCTTGATTACATGTTTACATGATTGATGCATATGTTTTACATGTTATTTTAGTTTATTAATGCATGTAATGGAAGAATGGTCAAAGTTTAATAGATCCAAGTTTAAACTCTTGATTCACCACCCCCCCTTAGAAGTTTACCCTCTTCCTACTTATAAATCCAACAATTGGTATCAGAGCCTAGTTCCCTGAAAGAGAAGCATTGCAGCTTAGAGGAAAGATCTTGAAATGGAAGTCTACAAGATAGGAAAGACAATAGAGAACCAAGAGATTGAAATACATCTCATACTACATCAACTGAATGAGGCAAGAGAAGAACTAAAGAAATCCTTGAAGAGAAGGAAAGAGATTGCTATTGCAGAGAATGACACACTATACAAAGTGATATACACCACCAACCTATTTGTAGATGGTAACTCTAGTGAATTTGATGTAGCAGTTGCAGATCTAATGGAAAATAATAAATCCAAGCTAAGGAAATCAAAAATCTCAAGTTGGAGCAAGAATCACAAGCTCTACTGCTATGTGAGGTGACTAAACAAAGGAAGAAAGCCATGGAAGACAAAGCCATGATTGAAGAAGACAAAAGAATTTTGGCAAATAGACTAGAAGAAAAATCCATAGAGCTAACAAAGATCTCCAACATGTAATTGGATACTCTAAGTCAAATGATGAATGCCAACTATGAACTAAATGTCAAGGATACTGAGATAATCACATTGAAGCTATACAATGAACAATTGTAGAATAATCTAAAAAGAGAAAAAGAATTTTCTAAAAGTTTCAACAAGCCAAATGAAGCCATCAAATACTTTGAGCAATTACTGAGATCCCCTAGATCTAGCAAAGACACATCAAGATTGGGCTACACAAGCACTAAAGAAGGAGAATCATCCAAAGTTGTTGAAGAAAGGATCATCAAAGGTGAGAACTCCAAACCTACTTTTCATAATTATGGAAAGAAAGGACATGCTACTAATGTGTGCATGAGAAACAATGCAAATCAGAATGTCAAGCCTAAGAATGTGACTTATTATCATAAGTCCAACAAACAAGGTCATTAGGTACATGAATGTAGAACTAGGACTACGCATAAACAAAAATTTGAAGGATATTGCTACAACTATTAGAAGTATGGACATAGAACGTTTGAATGCAGATCCAAATCCATGTGGTCATCAAACAAGATAGCAAAGGTAAGAAGCTATGGAAACTCTTATAATTGGAATTCAAATACAAGATATAGTTGTCATTATTGTCAAGAATATGGACATATTCCTAAGAATTGTATTAGAACACACTTCAATGGTAACTAAAAAAGATGGTTGAGTCAAGCAACATATTTAGTTGTTTGAAAATTGGTCACATTAGTAAGCATTGGCACCAAGTTGTGAATTTGATAAAGGAAAAGGTAAGGAAAATGTTGAACACATAAGAGATGAGATGAACAAGACATGGAAAAAGAAAGATGCTTGCAACACATCAAATGTAGAAGGTATCACTTCACTAAATGGGTCAAGTGACCACACCTCATCAAATTGAACAATCAAGAGGTGTGTGGGACTAATATTCAAGTGAAATATCATACATCAGTTCCAACAAGGGTTATAATACTAAAAAGACTACATTAGCATGAAAGAAGATGCAAAATATTGTTATAGATTCAAGTTAAATCTTTAATGTTTTTTTGTTTTTTCCAAGCATGAAATGTCTCTTGTGTCTGCCAAGTAGAATGCTAGTTGATGCATAAGCTGCAGAACTATCTATATAAGAACTAAGCATTAAATTCAAGGGTTTTTAAGGGTATATGATCATTTCTTCACTCATTATTTATCATTTCAAATTCAAGAAAAGAGAAAACAGGGGGAAAGGAAATTCAAAAACTTGTTCACATCATTTGCAAAGAATTTTAACAGCGATCTCACATCAATTCTCTAGATTTTACAAGGTATTTATCACAAGTTGAGCTATCTAGTTTTACTTTGCATAAACCCTAGATTGACAAGCGGTGTCTAGTTCAAAGAAAGTAGAAGGGAAAGAGGTTTTAAATGTTTAGCTTGTTAGTAACAAAGTCAAAAAACCTATCTTCAAGGCCATCCCTGACATAGCATGCAAACAAGATCCTTCTTGCACCTTATCTATGATCTCGATCAATGTCATAATGGTACAAGATGTAAGGAGATGTTATAATTGCAAAATCGGTAGCATTGGGGACTTGGAAATAAGAGAAGCATATGATACATTATGTGAAAATGGTATTCTAAAGGAAGAATATAAAATCATTGAGAAGAAAGGTTTGACACATGCCTTAGATTTTCCCAGTGTATTCAAAATTGAATGGATTAGAATTGTGTTGAGCTGAATACATGATGGATCCTTATGGCTAGAGGGTAGACCAATTAAGATCACCAAGAGGATAATTCATAGGTTTTTTGGATACCCAACCCTAGATCAGCCCAAGACTCTGAGGAGTGATTCCAAGGAAGTGATAGAAAAAAATACTGGGGCAAAACGGAACAAAAGAGGCATGATAATAGATATTGTTACTAATCCATTGTTAAACTTTATTGTTAGGGTAATCTCTCACAAATTATATCAATCTAGAAAATTGAATAGTGTACCCTATATTGTATTAGATGTTGGCTACAATATTGTGAAGAAAGGTTATACTTATAATCTAGCTGAGCTTCAACTCCAACAATTGATGGAAAATCTCAGAGCAATCAGAAAGACCAAGAGTGCTCAATGTAAATTTGGTTCAATTCTAGTCTATATATTCTTCTATGTACAAAATAAATTTCCCTCCTTTGGTATAGTAAGCTAGAAAAAAAATAGATCAATAGCAGTGTAGATCAATGAATTTATTGAATAAATGGGAGAAAATTTTGAATCATTAATGACAAGTTATTTTGAAGATTTTAAGAAATCAGTGAAGGAAAGAATGAGGATACCTATTTCATTGGTTAAGAAACATTACAATGATATATGTTTTCTAGTTGATGTTGATTACACCTTTGTACAGGATGCCACACCAAGGGTGAGATGGTTAAGGCTACTTGGGTATAAGATTAATGTTGATGAAGCATCAATAGCATTAACTACACTCCTAGCAGAGGAAATTGACAAAAGTGCAAAGATATTTGGCAACTAGGAAATGGTAAAATCAAAAATTACAATGGAGTTGAAAACTACCTCTACACTCAAGAAGAAAGATAAGCTAGTAAAGAAGCTAAAGGCTAAATTTGGTGAAGGTGCAAGTGAGAAAGAAGTGGAAGAAGATGAAGAGGATGAAGAAGAAGAACATGCACAAGCACAAGGACCTCTTGCATTGACTCAAGGCATGGGAGAGGATAAAGAGGAGGAAATAGAAGGTGCAAAGGAAGAAGAAGCCAAGGAAGCACTCACACATGCCAAACCAAAGAAAAGAAAGGCTAAAACACAGCTAATGGCTAAGGTAAAGAAAATTGCCAAACCTAGCAAAGCTAAGCCAAGTGCACCCACCACTAGAGCCAACACCTGAGTCACAACATAGAAGGCCAAGCAAAAATCTAAGAAAATAGAGCAAGGAGGCCAAGTGCAAAAAACAAAAGAACAAAATAAGTTTCATAGCTAGATTCAGATGAAGAAAGGACTGAATTGGATGACATAAGCCAATTCAAAGTGGTAAGTCACAAACTACTTTTTGATATTGAAAATTTGTGTGAAAATGTCAAGAATAATGTAGATTTGTTTGGATTAAAGCATATTGATTTTGAGAAACTTGAGAAAGAAGAAAAACATCTAGTGGAAGAAGCCCTAAATGCAATGATGTCTAAATTTAAGACTACACCATTAGAATTTTCCAAATCAATACCCAAGAATCTATAGGCCTTAGTTGAGAAAAAAATGGCATTATTGTTTAAATTTAGAAAAACAAATAAGGGAAACAACTTTAGCTCAACTAATACTAGAACTAACAAAAGGGAAGATTGTTAAGGCTACTAAGAAATATGGAGTTAGGTTTACACCTAAGTATAGAGCCTTGCGCATACTTCAAAACAATATTAAAGATGTGGTCGAGAAATCTACCCAAATATGGAAACTTATCTATGGGTTAAGCACTAATAAACAAGGAGAAGTTGATCCCTTTGAAGCTAAACTTGATGATAAAGAGGATGAGAATGATAATGATGACAAGGAAAAGCATGATAAGGAAGATGATACAGTGGGGAAGGAAATTGAAAAGTAGACTGAGTAACAAGGCTATAGCTAAATAGAAACAAAAGGAATAGAGTGTGCAAGACCCACAAGTAATGAGTGTCAGTCCCCCACATGACATAGTCAAGTCTACTAAAACCATTATTGTAAAATATGTCTCTAATCTTTTAGCTTAGAACATAAATCTCTTGACTGTAGAAGACCTAAAGAAGATACTAGACCAATCAACACTACATGCTAAGATATTTGATAATCTAGTTTTGGTCAGTATAAACAAGCTCCAAAAGGCAGTAACTGATGCTACAAGGGACAAGGTGAATCCACAAGAACCACCTTCTACTATCCCTTCAATTACTCAAGTACAACATTTGACCAAAACAAAAATAGATACATCTACCAAGGTTGATACATTTGTTAAAGGTTACATAGCAGAGTAGAGGTAGACTGGAGAAGAAGAAAAAGATAGTACTACTAAATAGTAGGAAGTATGATAGATAGATTATTCTATACTTGAAGAACAAGGACAAGGTGATTTTTATATTATTATAATAGATAAGAGAAAATCTAAAGAGAGTCAGCAAACACATAAGATAAAGGAGCAAGAAGCCATCCAGGCATTGGTAACTCTACCTATATCTAGCACTTCTACTATAAAAGTTCTTCAAAAGCCAAGCATAGAAGCTATACCATTACAAATCCCAGTGCCAGGCTCAAGCTCTTCATAACTTGAAAAGGTGATTCACTATGGAGATATCACTCTTGATGAAGAGATTTTTATTCCTAAATTTGATTATGATACAGTGACACTAGATCAAATAAGCATTTTGCAACAAGCTTTAGAGAAGAAAAAGTATCAAGAAATGCTTAGGAGAGAACATAGGTAGAGGCAAGCACTTCAAGACATTGAAGACATCTTTCTAGATGTATTTAGCCTGCCAACTCCTGAAGAGACCAAGCCACTACTAGAACAACTATTAGATATAGTGGAAAAGGTCAACAATGAAGACATGGATACTAATGCTAAACTTGTAGAATGGTCTAAAAAGAAATTCTAGAGCAAGGTAAATGAAAAAATATCTAGTGATATAGCACTCACTCAAGTTGCATTGACAACAAAGGCTGAGGATGTGAAGAAGGTACTTGAGAATATATTCTCATTGTACACCAAATTGTGTGACCCTACACTCTTCACCCAAGAAACCAAATACCATATTCTGAGCTTGGATAGAAACCTAAACATGTTAGCTACAAGGCTTCCTCAAAACCTTACTTAGAGTGAGAAGCATTTTCATACATTACTTCAAACACAAATTCAATTAATTATATTAATAGCAGAAGAGGCTAGTATAAGAGCCAAACTGACATGTATTCAAGCATCCCTCACCCCACACATGAAAATACTACACAAAAAACTAGGTTGTGCAAAAAATCTACCTAAAGAAAGACCCTAATCTTTCTACTCTAAATGGCCTAGTACACCTTGTTGCCAAGCTTGCTATCTAAATCAAGTCATTAGATGTTGCATGTGACAACTGGGATGCATCTCTTAAAATCATAATGGAGGTCCATAAATAATTTTTGGACAAACACACTATACATGTATAGCCCATTTGGCATAAGTGTCAAAAAAGGGGGAGAGATAAAGAAAGGGGGATAATAAATAACAATAGACATTTGGAGAGATAAACCATAGGGGAGAGATAAAGAAGAGAATAAAACAAAGAATAAAAGAAAGGAAAAAATAACAAAGGGGGAGCCTAGTAATAAAGTTATATCATTGGGGTGATATACATTTTTGAGATATTTTGAGATTCATTTTTTAAAAGCACTAAATAGATATAGATATCAGCTATGATAGAGCATATCGGATGAAAGAATATCAGATACAGCACATTGAAGTCAAAGAGAAGCACAAATTATGGATATAAAAAAGATGAATTAACTCAGGGGGAGTTATGAATTTTGAGTTATATAGGTTATTGCATAATTTTGAATTTTTTTTTAAAGTTTTGTATATATAAGCCAAGCCATGGATATGTTATGCTTGAGAAGTTAAGTAGAACATTGTATATTTTAGTGTTTTTTGACACTCATGTCAAAGGGGGAGATTGTTGATCTTAGATTGATTTTAACAAGTGAGTGTCAACACACTTAAACCATTTACTCAATTCATGCCAAACTAGTAACTAGTAATGTATGCCAAGCACAACATATAAATGTTAGACCATTCCAAGTTGCAATGGGTGTCAAGTCACTCATGTGCCGAGTCACTCAAGTGCTAAGAAAATAAACCATGCTAAGTGAATTCAAGTGTCTAGTAAATAGTAGATGCAAAGCACTTCAAGTGTTGAGTCAGAAGCAAAAATACAATGTATGTCAAGCATCAAAGAATTCATATGTCGAGTGACACAGTTTGGACTATTTGTTTGTAATGGCACAAACAACTATGTAAACCTTTTTTGAGCTCACTTAAGGATAAATTTTGATCTTTTGGAGATAAGGATGAATCTATATGTGGATTCCTTGTATAATTACATGCAGCCAATTAGAAAATGGGAAGGTTTAAGTGGCAAAATGGATGAATATTAATTGTAGATTCATACCTAACCCTAAGCCACCAAAGTCTACTTAAGGAGGATGAAGCCCTAAATTTTTAATGATGATGAGAACAATGCACAAGGGGTGAATGATCAAATTGGAAGAGTGAACAAAATAGTTTGCAAAGAATTCAAGGTTACTTAGCGGTAAGATTGAATTGTAGAATTAGTTAAGTGAAGAATAGAGGATAGAGAAGGATACAACATTGATACATCAAATTGTGAAAGATCAATCAAAGATTGGATAGAGGTGATATATTATCAGGCAAGCAAGTGCCAACCATAGTATCTATGCTGAGACATTTTAATAGGGTGCTTATGTAATTGTAAGTTGAAGTCCTCTAACTAGACACACTTCTAATAGGGTGGTGAAATTCTCTAACAAGGTGGGACCTAATAGTCTTTGTAAGAATTTAATAGGGCAAGACTTTCATAGGGCAGACCATAATTCATGGTCAAACTATTGTAACCTTAATTGGATACACTTTATTACAGCAATAGTGAAGATTTGTAGGTGTCATCCCCACCCCAATTTCACCTTCTCACTTAGAGGGTTGATAGGTAATAATATCTGGTGTTATGTGTGTGCTTGATTACATGTTTACATCATTGATGCATATGTTTTACATGTTATTTCAATTTAATAATGCATGTGATGGATGAATGGTGAAAGTTTAATAGATCCAAGTTTTAACTCCAAATTCACCCCCCACCCCAAAATTTTACTCTCTTCCCACTTGTAAATCCAATAGATAAAATAGGGGAAAGAGAAAATTAACAGTAAATTACTTGTTTGGGTAGTGAGCTTTTCTTGTAATTGAAATTGCATGTTTGGGAAATGGGCTCTTCTTGCATACATACTACTAGAACTCCTAACAAGGTTGGAATCTCCTAATAGGGATTCAAAGTCTCCTAATAGGGACTCTATGTACTAAATGTTATAATAGGCTCCTAACAAGGTCCATCCTCTAACAAGGAATATTTATACTAGTACTTCATCTTATGGGAATCATTCCCACTGGGGTTTTCCCTCTGATCAAGGGTTTCCCTACTTAACATATCTGGTGTAATTGTCTATGTGTATCTTGTTATGGTTGTTATTTACTTTGGTTGAATGGATGAGATTATTTAAGGATAATAAATGTTTTAATTATTGGCTAACTAATTCACTCACCCCCCCACCCCCCACTCTCAGTTATATTGGTGGACTATTTTTTCTAACAATTGGTATCAAAGCATCAAGTCCTTGAAGATAGAGTTTAACAATTTGGGAGATCCATGGCAAGCATGTTCAAGAAAGATAGTCTTAAGTTCAATGGAACAAATTATGACAAATGGAAGAAAAATATGAGGAGCAATCCATTGTTTGTGGTAACATGAGCCCTGTATGGGTCTAGGATATTGGATCTTGACAAAAACATCAAAGATAATCATTGCTAAAAAAGATTTGGAATCTTGTACTAAGGATGAAAGAGATCTTTTTATGTGCGACATGAGAGCTAAAGAAGCACTATTGACTGCACTTCTTGAAATTGAATACAATCAGGTAAAGTCACTTGCTACTTCATGTTTGATTTGGAAAGCTTTGGAAACTAGTTTTGAAGGTGATAAAAAATATAAGAAGTTGAGGCTACAAAATTGGGTTTATGCATTTCAAGATTCTAAAATGATGAAAGATGAATTTGTAAGATCATATGTAGGCAGAATATCAGAAATCACTATAGGTATTAGATCTAAAGGGGGAATCAAAGAAGATGATGAAGTAATATAGAAGGTATTGAAGAGTTTAACACCACCATTTAAGTTAGTAGTTTAGATGATACCATTTGTGATATCTTGTACCAAATATTTCACAAAGGAGATATTGCTTGGAAGACTTGAAGTAGTTGAGAATGAGCTTAGACAGTCCAGAGAATTGATCAGAATAGAAATAGCTTTAAGTGCCTTGAATATTTTACCTACTTTATCAAGGAGTACAAATGTTAGAGGAGACTTTTCTAGCACAGAAGATTTGATGAAGGTAGAAAGATTGAAGAAGGAGTTGCCCTTTTGGTAAGGAGAGAAAAATATGGTAAGAAAATATTTAAATTTTGGACTTGCAATGAATTTGGTCATTATGCATCTAAGTTTCCTAAAAGAGAGAAAAAGTATAAAGTAAATTTCAAAGCTATAAGAGATAGAGAATGTTTTTATGCAAATGAAGAAGATAAATCTAATGAACAAGAAATAAGTGCTAGTGATGATGAAATAGGATTTGTAGCAATCAAAGAAGAAAGCCCAGAGAAAGTAGCTTTGGTATCACAGGTTGAAAAGATATCTTATTGGATAGTTGATAGTGGTTGTTCACATTATATGGCTAGTGATATAGATAAGTTTGTTAACTTCAAAAGTCAGGATGGAGGCATTGTCAAAGTTGGAAACAATGTAGCATGTCAAGTCAAAGGTATTGGATCTATAACTCTTGATGGTAAAACCAACACTAAGGATGTATATTTTGTTGATGGTTTGAAGCACAATCTTCTAAGTCTTAGACAACTAATGGATAAAGGTTATTATTTGTAGTTCACAAAAAAGATGTGCATTATAAGAGACAAAGATGGGAAGGTAATTAGAATAGGAACCAAATCTAGAGGTAGTGTATTTCAGTTGAATCCTACTAAAGTTACATGTTTGGTTGCAAAAGTAGATGATAGTTGGTTATGGCATAAGAAATTTGTTCATATAAACTTTGATAGCATTGTGAAGACTAGTAGTATGTTTGTAGTTAGAGATTTTTTTAAGATTGTAAAACATACTAACACGATTTGCAAGGAGTGTGTTTTGGTAAAGCATAACAAAACTTCTTTTCCCTGCAAGAAGTTTACTACTATAGAAAAATTAGATATTGTACACATAGATCTTAGCAGTCCTCCAAAGACTAAAGAATTATATGCTAAAAGGTATTTCATGATTTTAGTTGATGGATTTTTTAGAATGATGTGGGTTGTATTTCTTTTTAAAAATATGAAGCATTTGATAAGTTCAAGATATTCAAGAATAGAGTTGATAATTAATCAGGCATGAAGATTAAATTTTTGAGATCAGATAGAGGAGGAGAATTTACTTCAAATGAGTTTAACATGTTTTGTGAAGAAAATGGAATAAAAATACAATTATCAGCTTTGAGAACCCCTGAATAGAATGGTACAGTAGAGAGAAGAAATAGATTAGTAATAGAAGTTGCAAGAGCTATGTTAGCTAAGAATGAAGTATCCAAGATGTTTTGGAGAGAAGTTGTGAATACAATAGTCTACACTCTAAATAGAGTACAGGTTAGGAAAGAAACAAACAAGACCCCTTATGAACTATGGTTTGGTCACTCACCTACAATTAAGTATTTCATAATTTTTGGTAGTAAGTGTTATATCAAAAGAGATGATGATATTGGTAAGTTTGATGCTAGAAGTGATGAAGGTATGTTTCTTGGTTATTCATTGAAAAACAAGGCTTATAGATGTTATAATTAGAGAACTAAGGCTATTATGGAAAGTTCAAATGTAAGACTTGATGAGAAATTCAAGATACAAGAAAGAATAGTTGATTAAAATTCAAATGATTATTTTGTTACTAAACCAAGGAATGATGAAGTATTTCTTGAGACTAACAATGATTTGCAAAATGAATTAGAGCCAAGGAAAGAACAAAGCTTAGAACCTTCAAAAAAGCCAAGAGTTAAGATAACAACTCCTACTTTAGGAAAGAATATGATAAAGAATCACCCATCCTAGTAGATCATTAGAAGAAAAGATAAAGGTGTGATGACAAGAAGGAGAGTCAATGAAAAACTATGTTTGATATCTCAAGTTGAACCTTAGAATGTAGATGAAGCATGTAAAGATTATCATTGGAAACAAGCTATGAAAGAATAATTGGATCAGATAGTAAAAAAAGAGACATGGGAATTGGTCCCAAACCAATAGACAAGAATGTGATAGGAACTAAATGGGTATTCAGGAAAAAGATGAATGAACAAGGAAAAGTTGTAAGGAACAAAGCAAGATTGGTTTGTAAAGGTTACTCATAGCAAGAAGGAATAGACTATGATGAGACCTATGCTCCTATGGCCAGAATAGAAGTAGTAAGATTATTCTTAGGATGTGTAGTATGCAAGAAATTCAAAGTACATCAGATGGATGTCAAGTTAGCATTTATGAATGGATAACTTGAAGAAGAGCTATACATTGAATAGCCTAAAGGTTTTCCATTGATAGATAATAAGGACATAGTATACAGATTGAAGAAAGCATTGTATGGCTTGAAGCAAGCACCCAGAACCTAGTATGCAAGGTTGGACAAGCATTTGACAAAGCTTAGATATAGAAAAAGTATGGCAAATAGTAACTTCTATTGGAAAGAAATTGATGATGGACTAATGATTTTGATATTATTTGTTGATGATATGATATTTGAAGGAAATGATGAGGAAAGTGAAAAAATTTCAAAATAAATGAAGAAAGAATTTGAAATGAGTATGATAGGAGAAATGAAATATTTTCTAAGATTTCAGATTGTACGGAATAAAGAAGGAATATTTATCTCTAAGACTAAGTACTTGGAGGAATTTTGAAAAGGTTTGGTTTGGAAACATGTAAACCTATTGGAACACCTATGGTAACTAGACATATTATGTACAAAGGATGAGATACCTACTATATAGAAAAAGAAGTGCAGATCTATGATTGGAGTTTTGCAACATCTAAATAACACAAGGCCAATTATAGCAAATGTAGTTGGAATTATTGCAAGATTTCAAGCTGATCCTAGAGAAGCACATTATATAGTAGTCAAAAGGATATTTAGATATATGAAAGGAACACCAAAGTTCAAATTGTGGTATGATAAGTCTAATGATTTTACTCTAAGTACTTATAATAATGCTAATTGGGCAAGCCGTATGGATGATAGAAAGAGCACTAGTGGTGGAGCCTTATTTATTAGAGGAAGATTAGTTTCTTGGCTAAGTAAGAAGCAAGATTGTAGCTCACAGAGTACAGCAAAAATAGAATATGTTGCAGTAGCAAACAATTGTAATCAAGTTTTTTGGATGAAGTAGATGTTGAAGTATATAAGGATAGAAATTAGTGAACTTGTTGTCATACATTGTGACAATACAAACACAGTAAATATGTCTAAGAATCTAGTGTTGCATTCTAAGACCAAGCATATTTCTATCAAGTATCACATGTTGAGAGAGAAAGTTGCAAAAAAGGAAATTAGATTGAAATTGTGAGCACTAAAGAGAAGATTCTAGATATATTGCCTAAGCCTCTTCCCAAAGAGACTTTTATTATTTGCAAGGTATGCTAGGGGTTATGCTCATTCCTACATCAAAGTAGAAGATGCAAGGATGCATCAATCCAATGTAATAAAGAAATATTGTTTTTCTGGATTGAGTGCTAATGCTTCTTGTATGAGGGAGTATCTATAATGGATAGAATCATCAAGGACTCTTGTTGGATGTTGTTTTTGAACAGTAACTTTGGACACTTGAGCTAGTAAGAATCAGTTGTTGCAGAGTTTGATGGATGCTGAAACCTTTGACATTGATGTCAATGGGGGAGAAGTTTAGCATGAAAAATAAGTTGGGGAGAATTCAAGTTAGGGAAGATTAGCATGGAAAATGACATGGGGGAAATGATTGATGAAGAGGATTTGAAAAGAAAGGTTAACAGTCTCTTGCAGTTAGTATTCTTGGAACTGTTGAAGAAGGAGATTGTTGAAAATAGATTGATACAAGTATGATAAATGTGTTTCAATCATTGTTTTTTCACTGATGTAAAACCTACTATTTTTTGGTAAGACAACTACTTACATGATTTGAGTATTATCGCTCGTTTGATTGATGAAGAGGATTTGATCAAAAGTTGTAACAATAGCACCTAGAGGAAAGGTTGAGTTATGATATGAAAAGTAGCATAAGAATTAGCTAAGATAGTGGTAACATAATGCCTTGATAATCTACTTAAGGTTGCAAAGATTGGTTACACTAAGCAAGTTTAGAAGAACAACTATAACAAATTTTTTCTAAAAAGCTTGACTGAGTGGACAGTAGGCATTGAGTAAAGTCAGTGCAAGACAAGTAGAAAATTAGTTGGAGCTAAGTAAAAGTTTTTTTTTAGTGTATGCTAAGCAAAAAAATGGATACTGAGTAAATTTTTGTTGATGTCGAGCACCATTAAACTTTAGTTTGTGTCAAGAAATTTTACAAAGGATGTCGAGCAATGGAGTATGTGTTGAGCATCAAAAGAAAGTTAATATCAAGTATCAACATTATTTGAAAGATCATGAATTTGATAGATCTGAGCTAACAAGTTTATTTTTTTGGATTGTGTGAACTAGATGGAAGATAAGATTGATGAGTTGGTGGCACAAAATTCATGGTAAATTGTTTTGAGGCTAATCCAAATAGGATTGAAGGAGAATTTTCTAGAAAAAGATGAAATGATATAAGGGGTAGATTCATTGAATCCTACCTAATCTATCCTAACCCTAAATTGGATGATGGAGAATGAATGACAAAATATATTTATTTCCCATTTATAGGAATGGTTGGTCAAAAGCAAAGGTTGTAATGTTTGAAAACCTAAGAAAGACAAAGAGTCTAGGCTATTGCTTCATTCAGTGACCTAAGTGAAGAGTCTGCATTGTCATGTTAAGTAAGAAGGCTTAAGGGTATGGATGCTTGAAGGTTGAACAAGCTATCATAGCTAAAGTGTGTGAAAGCCAAGCAAAATGGAGGACTAAAATAGAGATCTATAATCTACACATCAAGTTGTAAGTTGTCATCAAATCAAACCTTACTATTACTCTCTAATAATTGTAATTAGTCTAGGGTAAATCCTTTGGACTAAGGTTGACCTAACAATTATTTGTAAATTCTTTAACCAGGTGACATTCCAAATAAATGGTCTAAAGTCCTCTAACAAGGCTCACTCCTAATAAGGTTATTGAAATCCTTTAACTAGGTCACATTTAATAGTGTGCATTGTAACCTTTAATAGGGTTGGCCTTTCACAAGGCATCACTTCAGAAGAGTGACAAAGAGTAGCATGTTACTAGTGGTTTTTTCCAAATTGGGTTTCCATTTAAATCATTGTGTCAAGTGTGTTATTGTATCTATTATGTTTCTACAAATTGATTTGATAGTAACCTATAAGTGTTAAGTCATTGCATAATCTTATGGTTGTAGCATGATGATAAATGTTGTATGAGTTCACTAAGCTATGAAAAGTTTAATTATACATATAGAGCTTGGATAATTGATTCACCACCCCCCCACCCCCCCCCCCCCCCCCCCACCCCCCCCCCCCCCAACCCAACCTTTTAGTTATTCTAAATAATTCCAACAATTGGTATCAGAGCCATGTTCTTAAGAGGACTAGCTTGAAGGTACTATAAGAACAAAGATCAAGATGTCAAAAAGAGAAGTACCCAAGCTTAACAAAGATAATTTTTCTACATGGAAAAATCTAATGAAACTACACCTTGGAGGATGTGGAGATCATGCATAATCTACCATTAATACTAAGCATGTTGTTCCTATTGGAGCCCTAACTACTGAGGATCTAAAAAAGAAAAAAGAACACAACTAGGCAATGTTGGAGATTGCCTCTACCCTAAGCTATGCTGAATTTGATGATATCAAAAGTCTTGATAGTGTAAAAAAAATGTGGGATGCCTTAAACACTATCTATGGAGGAGACAAGAATGTTCTAAGTGCCAAAGCTAAAAGTCTCAAAGGTAAGTTTGATGATATGAAAATGCAAGAAGGTGAGCATATTGCTCAATACTATTCTAGGATAAAATATGGTGTTATATTCAAATTCTTGCTTCATTTCATTTTCAAAATCCTTACATTAAGTATCTTGACCTCCAAGTTATAGACCTTTCTTGACTTGTACATGGTTCAAGATATAGATAGCAAAGCAATATTTTTCTCCATCATGAGTGTCCTAGAAAAATCTATTACAAACCTATTCCTCCTTTCAAAAATTTCATTTGTGGAGGGGTTCTAGGAGCAGATGTATGTCTTTTGATTCTTTTGTCATTACAAAACATCTCAAACTCTTTTGATGTATATTCTCCTCCTCTGTTAGATCTCAAATATTTCAAACTTTTAGCTTTTTTTTTTCAACTCGTGCTAAGTACCATTTAAACATTTGGAAAATATTAGATTTTTGTTTCAAAAACATAATTGTCATCATTCTAGAATAATCATCAACAAACAACATAATGTACTCATCTCCTTTGTAGCTTTTCACTTCAATTGGTCCACAAAAGTCAGTATGAACAATCTGTAATATTTCTTTAGAGGTATGACTTTTACTCTTAAAACTTGACTTTGTCATCTTGCCTATCTGACATTGTTTGCACATTATATTGTTAGGCTTCTTCAACTTAGGAAAATCCCTAACTCTTCTCATGTTACTAATACTAAACAACTTATCAAAATTAACATAACATAACCTCTTGTTCCATAGCCACATATCATTAAATTCTACAACTAAACAAGTAGCATCCTCTATATCAAGATAGAATAGATTACTCCTAGTTTAATCACCCTTTCCAATTAGTTTTCCATCAATACCATATATCTTAGCACTCTTGTTTTCAAAATCAACCTTACATCCTAAATTATTCACTTGTGACACACTCAATAGATTATAGTTAAGTCCTTCAACATAATAAGCAATATCACATAAAATATTTTATGTGAGTTTGATAGAACCTTTTCTTTTTATCAAACATGGTGCAGCATTACCAAATCTTACACTATTTCCATCATAACAATTCAAGGTAATGAACTTAATTTTATCTCAATTCATGTGATGTGAACACCCACTATCAATGATCCATCTATCATTCTTGTTCACACAAGATACAAGTGCAGTTGCCTCATCTTCATTAGATTCATCCATCATTGCAACATACACCACTTCATCATCATGTTCATCAGATTTATCTCTTATTTCCTCTTCAGCAATGTAGCAAGACTTCTTGTCTTTGTCTTTGTAATCTTTGTTGTCTTCATCTCTTCTACTTTTGTACTTGTCACCACTTCTATAGTTCTTCTCTAGACATCTAGAAACAATATGACCAACCTCATTGAAATTGAAAAAAATGATAGGTAGTTTACCTTTAAACTTGTCTTTAACTCTATGAAATCTTCTTGCCAGTAGTTCTTCAAGTTGATCTACATCCTTCTCATCTGTATTACTATCATTAGACACATATTTTGTCTTTTTCTTCTTCTTCTTCTCATCAGGTTCCTTCAATGGCAACTTAGCTTTGAAAGTAGATTCAATATTTTTAGGTTTTTAATTATCAAAGTTAGATAGCTCAAAAGAATTGAACCTACCTACCAAACCTTCAAGAGTTAGATCATTCCTTGGTACACATCTTAGTTCTTGTATTGCAGAAACTCTAATAGCATAGATGGGTAGCAGTGTTCTGAAAACTTTTCTTAGTATAGTGTCATCATCTATTTTACTAGTAGCTCCCCTTATTGCATTAACATATTTTATCCTAGATTAGTATTGAGCAATATTCTCACCTTCTTGCATTCTCATATCATCTAACTTACCTTTGAGACTTTCAACTTTGGCTCTAAGAATATTCTTGTCTTCTCCATAGATAATGTTTAGAGCATCCCACATTTTCTTTGCACTGTCAAGACTTTTAATATCATCAAATTTAGAATAGCTTAGGGCAGAGGAAATCTCCAACATTGCTTGGATGTGTATTTTCTTCTTTTTCAGATCCTCAGTAGCTAGGGCTCTAGTATGATCAACATGCTCAGTATTAATGGTATATTATGCATGATCTCGAAGTCCTCCAAGGTGTAGCTTCATCAAAATTTTCCATGTAGCAAAATTTTCTTTGTTAAGCTTGGGTACTTCTCTTTTTGACATCTTGATCTTTGTGCTTCTAGTACCTTCAAAGAATTCACCCCCCCTCAATTATTTTAAATAATTCCAATAGGAACTAGATGTTTTTCATCTATGTTGCCATCAATGCCAAAGGGGGAGATTGTTGGAAACATAAATGTTGATGATATTCCTATGGAGGAGTATTGTAGATATGTTACATTCATGATTGTGTTTGTTATTGATGTCAATATAGTAGTTTTCTATAGTATCTGACAAAAGAACAATGAAAAGATCAAGTTGGTATGGACAGCTAGTTTAGTATTCTCACTATCCAAAGTTATGGGAGATACTTCTAAGTATCTAGCATATGTAGTTAATGTCAAGTGAAGAAATATTAAATCTAGAAGAAGTTATGTAAGTTTTGGTGATGTTTTTTTTGAGATAGAGTTTATAGAGGCATGTTCTAGTAAACTTGTTATATATCTTAGCAAAATTTTTATTCTAAGAATTGAGGTTGAAGCTGTGTAGAATACATGTTGATGATGATGTGGTCAAGCTCACTCATTAGAATATTATGTATAGAAAGTTATTCAATTTTCAAGGTAGAAGATTAATGTTATCATTAAGTGTAACATGTTCTTAATGTGGTCCTATAATAATTGATTGAGAAGGTGTAACAGCTAACTTAGAAAATTGTTTTATGGATTTAGTATAAAGGAAGGATGTTTTCCTTTATCAAGTATGACATGGAGAAGTAATTTGTAAGTAGCACAAGAGAAAAATGCAAAGTTGAGCAGAGTAGAGTAGAAGTGAAGGAAACTTCATTGCTGAGGTTTTAATGTGTGATCCAAGGTTTGATATTTGGATCTAAGGCTTATGACCAAGTTTAAAAGGTCTAATAGAGATTGGTTTAGTTGAAAGAATAGAAAAAAGAGGAACTTAATAGTAAATTACTTGTTTGGGCATAAAACTCTTCTTGTAATTGAAATTGCATATTTGGGCAATGGGCTCTTCTTTCATACATTGTACTACAACTCCTAACAAGGTTGGAATCTCCTAATAGGGATTCAAGGTATCCTAATAGGGACTCTATGTACTAAATGTTTTAATAAACTCCTAACAAGGTCCATCCTCTAACAAGAAATATCTATATTAGTACATTATCTTGTGGGCATCATTCCTACTAGAATTTTCCCTCAGATCAAGGGTTTCCCTATTTAACATATCTAGTTTCATTGTCTATGTGCATCTTGGTTATTTTTTACTTTGGTTGAATGGATAAGATTTTTTAAAGATAATAAATATTTTAATTATTGGATAATTGATTCAAATCTTGGTGGACTATTTTTTTTAACAAATATCTTCTTATTCTAGTGCAATATGTCCCTCTAATCAAAGAGGTGAGTTGATACAAGATTTAATTGACAAATTATACACATCAAAAAAAATTCAAGACATGGCAAATAGAATTCCCCCTTTTGCAAGGACAATGACTCTTGGAGATGAAACTCAAGTAGCCTTATGCCTCTACTAGGGGAGCATGATGATGAGTAATCTTGAGGGATGTTGTTTCTCTTGCATCACAAATAACATACTAAAGATAAAAGGGTAGCTACTAAGTTGATTTGTAATTATATCTAAATCAGCCACTCATTGCTTGAACTTTCCTAATGGAGAAGAAAAATTGTCCTTGTTCTTATTGTTGGTGTAAATATGTATTTACTATTTACACTTACTTAAGTTTACTTAAGTTAATGCATTATTTTATTATTTATTTAGGTGAGACACTTAGAAGTTTGTGTACTCTCATGAGTTATGCAACTCTAATTCAACACATGGTGTGTACAACACTAGAGTTTGCATCATTCACTGATTTGTCATGTAGATAGCATAGTTATTTGCACTCCTAATTTAGAACATGTTGTCTACACCATTAATTTGCATGCTACACCATTGCAAGCTTATCCTCACATCATCACAATCACATCAATGCTTAATGGAGGATAACCCATATCTGGTGGACATGTCCCTGGTTGTATGACTTATCATGATGCTAACTTCTATGCATTCTAGAAGCTCTCTAGAGGCCTTTATATATAGGCACTCCTAGAGTACTCTTGATGTGGCATACATGGCATATTGAATGAATATATCATTATTCTGATCATACTCTTTCTTTTGGTTTACAGTTGTCCTTGTGTTTAAGTTCTTAGTTCTTGGGTAAATTTTTCCCTTAGGAAAATTCTTACATGGTATTAGAGCTTGGAGATTTTCTCATCACATAGCCATTTGAGGCCATTGTTGCTTTAGCACCTCAGCCCGAATCTAGAGTACTGCAAAAATTAGGAGCGTCTACCTCGCCATTGCATCTAGAACATTGATTTGGTGAAGATTGACTATAAACTCAGCTACCTTGCCCCAAAGCTGATAGTGTGGCAAAAAAAATTTTCAAATCAAAATTCAGAGGCCCTGATTTCAGTTTGGGTATGGTCATTTTTTGTAGATTTAATTAATTTTTGAATCTACATTTTTTATTTCTCTGTAATTTTTCGTCAGAATTTTCAAAAAAAAAAATTTCCCTTTGGGCACCCAACAGAGAAATTTTTTAGCAGAACCGGGCAATGACACCTCGGCTCTGCCATTTGGAGGAATATTTTTTCATAGGTCATACAATAACTTTAGGCAGATCATAGTATAAATCTTCAAGTGGATAATAGTATAAATCCATAGATGGGACACATAATTCTAGCACATTTCCCTTGAACTAGCCAACTTCATACTGGCAGCTAAGTTTAAACTCACTGGCCAAAGAAAGCTCTTTGTTTAGAGTGGCGGTGGTTTGTGTTATATACACTACATAACATGTTCCCTAGTCCATGTGGGATTAACATCCCCATGCCCAGCACCATATTTTGTTAATCTATTGTTAACTCCACCTTTCTCGGTCTGCACTTATTCCTTCGGCTCCCATTTGCAATCTCCTACAAGTTTCAAACCTTTTGCTGGCACCTAAAAACTTTTTTGATGAGAAAATTAAATACCTCTAGCACTTGCATTTTCAAAAAAATTGGCATCACTACAAAAGGTAAATCTAATGACTATTGTTTGGAGATATTCTAACCATTCTCACTCCCTCCAGCCTGCTATTTTAACTGGCAATAGTAGTGTACAAATTTTTGGTGATTTCAATACGAATCTAACCATGTTGTGTTTTTAAAAATTTTTTAGTGACAAGAGCCTCTCAAACTGATAGAGACTTTTCCAAACTCCGACAGCCTCTTTGCTTTGAATATTATGGCCTTTATCTTTTAAGCCGTGCATAGGACTTTCCCATAGTCAATGTGGGATTATTCCCAAAACCTCAATGGACACCACCTCCCACCAGTGTAGGACAAAGCTACCATGCAGCATCTTTAAAACATTGCCACCTATGCCACACAGATTAACACACAGGCAACTTACGTTAGTTGGAGGTGACATCAGCACCCTAAATCTACCACGTGTCCTTTTGACAAGTCATACTTTGCTACATTAGCTGCCACCTATACCCAAACATGTCTATAATTTTTGTATGGATCCATACATTCTGTATGGTACAAACACCCACATCAACCTAGCACATCAATAGAGGACTTTTTCACTAACGTTAGCCAATCACTAGGTTAAAATTGATGACCATTCGACCATCAAAACTAGGCCATTTATAATTTCTACAATGGTTGTTTGACTGTCAAATTTAATCACGTAGGTTTTCTTCTAGACCCCTCTCCAAATTTCTTTTCAATTTGGTAGCCTAACTTCACGAGCCCATAACTTGGACATCTGGACTCTGATTCAGATGCAATTATTTTTGAAATTGGGTAGAATTTCCTAAATTTTCTAGTGGTGGTGTTGTTTTCTAGTTTTGGTGAAAGTATTTTTTAGAAATTACATTTTTTGGTTATTGTACCTACATAATCCTACATTTTGCAACTTCAAATGCTCTGTACGAGCACATCTGGTCACTTTTTTAGGTTCTATTTTTTGTGAAAGTGTAATATTTTTCATCTACTTTCCAAATTTGAAGTCAAATTCTTGGGTTGTGTGGACTAAAATCTCACTTTCAAAATTAGGCCTTTGATTACTTTTTAGAATTATTGTACATTTGAGCTATAGTGCTTAGTGATAGATTTGAGCCTCAAAAGGCAATTGTAAAAGAAAAATTAGAAAGTCCACTTTGTTCATTTTGACAAGTGGCCCATTGTACACACACTACTTATAAAGTGCCAAAAGCATCCTTTTTGAGGGAGTCTTTTCATTGAGTGAAAAGGGGGGGGTGTGTACTATGTTCTTATGTCTTCCTTTTGTGCTCTTTTCATTTCTGCATCATGGGTTTTAAATGTCCACCTCTAACTTCATGCAACTATTCTACATGGAAAGATATTGCTTGGAGTAGATTAATGGGAAAAGGATATAGTCTTTATGTTGATGGTACAATTACCAAATCTATTGATGCTAAAGAACTCATTGAATGGCAAAAATAAGATCGACAGGCTTTAGGAGCTATCAAGAGTTGTGTTCATACATATCTCTTCTTTCACATTGCTAGTTGTACAGAATCCAAAGTAGCTTGGGATAAACTTAAATCATTGTATGGTAAGATGGATGAAGAAAAGGGATTTTAGATTAAAGATGATCTACTTCTCTTGGATCCAAAGAATTTTGACACAATTCAGGATTACATCAACAAAGCCAATGAGTATAGGGAACTTCTTAAATATTGTGGAAATCCCATGAAGGATGAAAATATGATTCATCACATCTTGAAGAGGCTACCTTCAAAGTATGCTTCATTTGTTTCGAGTTTCAATACTCATAGATTGACCATGGGATTTGCTTTCTAGAAGCCTTCATTTGATGCATGCATAAAAATGTTGATTGTTGAACAATCTCACTTGATGGATTCAGGACTTCTCAAGTCATCAAAGACCAAAGCCTTGGTGGCTAGTGATGAGTACCAATCAAGTCAAGGAGAGAAAAGAAACAACAACAACAAGTAGTGGAAGCAAAAATCACAATTTGAGACACAACAGTCCTCCTCACAACAAGGCGATTCTTCTTCCAACAGGAAGGGAAGTAATGAAAAGAAGGACAAACTATTTTGTGCATACTACAAAAAGCCAAATCATGATGAGCATCATTGTAAGACTAAAAAAATTGATGAGTTAGAAAAGTTACTCAGGAAGAACAAGATTTAAGTGTTAGGTACTTCCAAGGATTCTACTCCAACCTCTTCAAATGGTAAAGGGCAAGCACTTATGGAAAACACAAGTTCTTCTTTGGAATAGATACTTGACTCAGGTGCCTCTTACCATATGGGTTCTTCAAAGGGAGATTTTTCTTCATTGAAGTAGTCAAAGGTACCACACATCTTCATGGGAGATGATACTAAAATGGAAGTTGAATGAAAAGGACATGTAGAAATGGAAAATGGGCAATTCAAAGATGCTCTCTACATTCCAAACCTTAGCTCCAATCTCCTATCAATTTACCAAATCACTCACCTTGGAGATGGTCATAAAGTTGAGTTCCTTCCAAATTTAGTGATGGTGTGAAGTCTTAGAGATGATTCATTGGTTGTAGTGGGGAAAGTCAATGATGACAAGAGGCTTTATTCCTTCTCCCACTTTGTGCCTAAGTCTCCTTCTCAAGCCTTGTTGACTCACTCTACTTCACACATCAACCTATGGCATGAGCAGTTTGGCCACCTTGCCTTCTACCATCTTCAAAAACTTTTCTCAAAACACATCATCAAAGGTCTACCTAACATCAACTTTTCTAAGGGAGAGTGTTCATCATGTTCAGTAGATATGCATCTCAAGGAGAAATATGATAAAGGCAAGTTTTTGAGAGCTCTAGTTTTTCTCTAGTTGATTCACATGGTTTTAGTAGGACCCTTTGCAATGACTTGAGTCAGCCAAGGTTGCTACATCCTTACTTTTGTTGATGGCTTTTCAAGATTCACTTGGGTCTACTTCCTTCATCATAAGAATGAAGTGATTCATAATCTTCAAGACTATAAGAATCATGTTGAACACAAGTCAAGGAAAGCCATCAAGGTACTAAGGGTGGAAAATGAGAACAAATATGTAGACAAAAGACCTAAGGACTTTTGTAGACTTGAGGGGATTGATCTTAAAAACCCACCAGCATTCAGTCTACATAAGACAAATGTTGCAACTATGAGGATTAGGACTCTCAAAACCATGGCAAGTTACATGATAAAATTCAAGTCTCTTGATCATACATTAGAAGTTGAAGCCATTAGTAGTGCTACTCACATACTTAATAAGTCTCTTCATAAGACTCCTTTTGAGGCATGGTGCGGTAGAAAACTAGTTGTGAGTCATTTTAGAGTCTTCAATTGTCCAGCATGGGAAAACCTATCTTCCAAGGGTTGCAAGGCACTGGCACCTAGGCCTTGTACTTTCATCGATTATGAAGACAATGCTAAAGCTTACAAACTTATGGATCCAGAGACACATGAGATCTTTGTGGAGAAGGATCTTCACTTTGAGGAAAGTTCACCTAGCTTATCCTCTAATCTTCTTTCACTTCATACATAGTGGAAATTGATGGTGAAACCAGCAATAGTGCTTCAATAGATTCAAACATGTGGGGTTCTATCGATAGTTGCAGTAAGCAGTCACATCATTAGTATAGTCCACATGCTTGCATTGCCATAGTGAAAGGTCCATCATAGCATGGTACATCTCATCTTCTAGCTCTAGCTTCAATTGACTTGGGAGATAGCCTTGAGGATTTACATCTTCTCATTGATGAAGGTGATCCTTCTATAGCTGTTGCGAGGGCTCACTCTGACCCTCATGTCCATTCTCTACATGATCAATCTTCATAGGTTGGTGTGATTGTGGATACTTATGTACAGCAATTGGAGGAGGTCTCTTTGTTAGTTGAGGAGATAGCTGGTTCATTAGAATAGGTTCAACAAACATCCTTTCTAGATCTATATTCATTCTTCTCAGCACAGTTGGAAGGGGAGAACATTAACATCAGCAAAGGGATACTTGAGCAAGCTTCAAGGCCACCATACATCTTCAGGCTACCATTGTTTCTTCCAAAGGGGAGGAATTTAATTTAGCACTCTTGGACTAGCTTCTTCATTGAAGCATCTTTCACTTGTCAGCATTCTTCATTTGGGTGAGGAGGGACTACCTTGTCTTTCTTTCTCTTCTTTCTTATGGGGGGACTTTTTCCTCTTATGAGGTTTTGTCTCTCTCCATCTTCACTTATGTATATACTGGATGTATGTCATAATGGGGGATCTAGATTACTCCATCCATCCATGCATCCCTATTTATCTCTCTTTTTGGGGGATGGTTTTTTCCATAAGAGATTTCATATCATTATGTACATGGGTACCTAATATGGCCTAGTATCCAAAACCTGTCATGCATCTACATCCTAGTTTTTATAAGCTTAAGGGCATTCCCCTAAGTTTCACTTAAGGGGGGTGTTGGTGTAAATAAATATTTACTATTTACACTTGCTTAAGTTTACTTAAGTTAATGCATATTTTTATTATTTATTTAGGTGAGACACTTATGAATTTGTATACTCTCATGAATTATGCAACTCTAATTCAGCACGTGGTGTCTACAACACTAGAGTTTGCATCATTCACTGAGTTTTCATGTAGACAACATAGTTATTCACACTCCTAATTTAGCACATGTTGTCTACACCACTGATTTGAGTGCTACACCATTGTAGGTGTGTGCTAGAAAATGTGACCTGTTAGTAGCATGAGTTAACAAACAAACATTAGTTTAAAACCTCAAAAGTGTAGCAAAGATTCATCAAAATGCAAGAAACAAACACTAACTAATGCTTGCTTGGGTTTTGCAACCCTAAGCAGCTAGCAAACCCAATCTTCTAGCCACCTCTATAGCTCAACAAAGGCACCCATAAGAGGCCTTGCTGGTGTGTTAAGATGGGGGGGGTATGTTTGGTGTGCTCTCCCAAACACAACAATAAATGAATCTCTTAAGTGTGTGAGTGCAAGTGTGAATGCAAATGTGAATGAAAATGCACTAAAATCCTAAGCTATGTGGGATGAAGAACACTTCAAGAAATGGCTATGGAGAAAGCCATTCTTGGAAGCATTCAATAATGAAAATGATATGCAATAAAAGAAACTAACTAAGAATGTAAGCTATGGAATGGCAATGCAAATGCATAAAGAAAACTAAATGAACAATGCAAGATGCAAACTAAATCAGCTACCAAATGATTAGTATGATCCTAGAAATCTCTATGAAAATCAAACTACAATGCAAACTCTTAGCATGAGAACTCAAAACTCAAAATGGCATGGTAACAATGCAAAAATGGGAGATACTAAATGCTTGAGACAAGCCCTCTATTTATAGGCTTGAGGGAGGGCTTGGTGAGGTGGCATCCATGTAGATGCCACATAAGGTGACATGCAAGCCATGCAAAATGGTCAAGAATTCAAAGTTTGCTCACACATGTATGAGCAAACTTGAGAAGAAGACTGGGAGACAAGAGTGTGTAGGCATGTCATCTCACACATGTGTGAGCACACTCTTAGGATAATGAGGTGGATTAGGGAGATGATTAGAAATGATTAAGTGGGATTAGAGAAGAAGTAGGCTTAAGAGGATGAAAATGATAGCTATAGGCTAGGCTCTAGGTTAGGCTTAAGATTAAATTAAGTGAGATTTAATTTAATCATGAGTTTAGAGGAATTAATAGAATGTGAGGATTTAAATAAATAAAATTTATTTTAAAAAGGGGAAACATGGAGGATCATGTGTTAAATTAATTTAACACATTAAGGCTCGAAGTATTTAAATTAGATTTAAATACTTAAGAGAATGAATTCATTTAATTAATTAATTTAATTAAATGAGTAGAAGAATGTGAGCAATATAATTAATTAATAAATAAATAATTACAATGTCACGCGCAATATTAAAATTAATTAATATAGTGTTTAGGGACAATTTTAAGTGTCTACAGTAGGCTTATCCTCACATCATCACACTTACATCCATGCTTAATGGAGGATAACCCATATCTAGTGAACATGTGCCTAGTTGTATGACTTATCATGATGTTGACTTCTATGCATTCTAGAAGCTCTCCAAAGGCCTTTATATACAGGCACTCCTAATGTACTCTTTGATGTAGCATACATGGCATATTGAATGAATATATTGTCATTCTAATCATCATCTCTCTTTTGGTCTATAATTGTGCTTGTGTTTGAGTTCTTAGTTCCTGGGTGAATTTTTTTCTTAGAAAAATTTTTACAGTTATTTATGTACTGTAAAGAGAATTTTACTAGTTTGAGCTTCTATCCAAAGAGTACACACTTCCTAGGGGATGATGAACTTGCTAGAAGCACTACTAGGTTATTGTAGATGATCTTACTAAAAAATTTCAATACATGTGTTACGTATTTAAATAGTTCAAGTTTGCAAGAAATAGAGAAGTCAAAGATGTGCTAAAAGGCACAATCTCAATACACACAAAGCACTTGATTCATTCTATTTCTAAAGCTTTTAATGTGTCCTTCCTATTGACTATATGAAAGCACTTGTGATTGTAATCACCTAAAAATGGTCATCTAGACTATTAGCCCCCTTCTCAGCATTTTGGCTAAATTAATTTAATCATTTACCTAGACCAAATTGCTAATAATCAATTTATTTGATTATAACCTATAGTTTGACTATGCTATCCTAAGTTCATTATTTGATTAAAAGAACATGTCCCCTTTTAATTAAATAAAAGACCCCATTCTTATAACCCACTTAAAGTGCACACATAAAGTCCTTTTTCTATTTTGCAATTAAAAGAAAAGGCTTTGTGACTTTTGTCTTATATGACAAGTCAACTTATATTCTATTGGTTGATTTGTGTGTGCACATGGATCACTCCTATTTTCGAATTCCACCGTTGATCATCCACCATCTTCATCTTGATCTCCACCGTCCATACATCTTTAAAAGGGAGAGAGCTTTCCCCCTCAATCCATCCATCTTTTGAACATTTTTATGCTGCAGGTTTTCTAACAGGTTTCTTTGGAGCTTTGTGGAGAACTTCTATTTCTTGTCTACATTCTCTCATACCATAGCATCTTAGCTTAGATTTCATTTTTACATGTAGCTTAATCTCACATAGCTTAATATTTGGATTGTAACACTCTCATCCATGCTTAGAATAGCTGCATTTTTCATATTCATTCTAGCTTAATCTTCATTTGCATTGCATTCTTGAGGAACTCCTTGGGACATTTGCATTCTTGCATCTTGTCTTTGGAACCTCCCATTGCATGGTTTACTAGCAAGAAGAGTGTCTCTAAGGCTCATCTAAGAGTCCTTGAACTTGAAATACACTCTTTTGCACTCCGTGGATAGGGAGCTCTAAGCCGGCATCCGAACTTTCCAATCTCATGGAATCGTTTGGATAGAAGGGTTTAGAGTGTGACACTTTCGAGTGTACAGTGATTAACATGAAAGTTTTTTTTACAACTTAACAATAATGGTCAACATAGAAAATCAAGTCAAGATAAGAAATTGTCCATATGAAAGCTTCAAAAAGGATGGGAATAAGAACAATTTATTCTTTAAGGCATTCAAGATTATGTGAATATGTTTTAAGCACTAAATTTTGAAGTGTTTGATCCACAATGTTCATTTAACACTCAAATCAAATGTTCATCACATTTATTCTTTTTAACATTTGGCATTCAATATTTGTTTGCTACTTATTCATTCCATTTGAAAGAATGTTAATTCATCTTTTGACCATTCAAGATTGAATTTAATGATCGCAAAACTAAAGTAAACCTGCAAGCATACAATTAAGGGACCAAATAGAAAATGATACCCGCACATTGTTCCGCCTGTAAGAATTAAACATAACAAATTGAAAATACCATCAAACCTACATGAGTCAACTTGAAATCCTACAATGTGGGAATGTAGTTAAACTGAGTGGGATTGTGGTACAAAAAATATTGAAAAATAGAAAAAAAAATTGGGTCCCGAAAGAAATAATCAAAAAGTAAACACACAAGTATTGCAAGTGAACCTACTAGTAGTATTAAGCTTTCCCACAAAGAGATTGGAGGGAAAGAATAAAGAAAGGAAATTTAATGGTGAGGTGGTAGGTAAGTGTTGTAATAGACTCAATCCTGCATTCGCAAGTTCACATTCTTGCAAAGTTCTTCCCACAAACTCAATGTTGTGGGTTTGCGAAAATGATTTTTTTTAGGTTTAGTTGGTAGAAATGGATGTTATGGTCCATGTGGAGAAGAAAATAATAGGATCATACAATTGATGGCCAAGGTAGAGAGATCAAATGGGCCCTACTAATGGCTAAGGCAAAAAGAACATGAAAGGGTGACAAGAATTAGAAAACATCCTATCACAATACATGAAAGTCCCAAGTGCACCATGACATGCAAAGAACCTACTTTTTTTCAAGATATTTGATAATGATACAAGGATGTTGAGACATTATTTTTCACCTAGATATCACTTGGATGTGTTGGTAAACTATATTTCACATCCAAGGATTTTTTAGAAATGCTTTAGAATAACTAAGAGGGGGGGGTGAATCATTTATTCAAGGTCCAAATGTCCTATTCAAACTTTTCAACAAGTAAAGTGTGCCCATCTAACCATTCATTCATCCATGCTTTAACTTTCCTATTTAGTAAATTACTATAAATCAACATGCAAGCATAAGACATCAAAAGATCAACACATAACATAGTGATATACATGGAAACTTAATTTAGGAAAAACCACCAATAACATGCTACTCAATTCTCACTCTTCTAAAGTGATGCCCTATGAAAGGCCTGCCTTGTTAAAGGCTACAAAACTCTATTAAATGTGACCTGGTTAAAGGATTTAACCACCCTATTAGAAGTGGGCCTAGTTAGAGGACTTAAGAACATTCACTGGGAATGCCACCCTATTAAAGGATTTACAAATGGCTATTAAACCAACCTAAGTCCATAGGATTTTCTTCTACCCTAACTGATACAATTGCTAAAGAGTAACAGTAAGGGGTTTAGACCTAATTACACAATACAACTCAACTTGTAGATCTCAGATCACTTCTTAGCTCATAACATTGCCTAGCTTACAGTCTCTACAACTCTTGATAGCTTACCCCCATTTCAAGCTTAGTCTCCTTGAGTCTCCATGCTCAATGTACTATTGCAATCCTCTCTTTTTGACCACTTCTCAAAGCAGAGTCTCTATTCTCTGTTCTTCCTTCTCCTAGATGCCTTCTCTTTGACACCTTTCTAACCACTTCACAATTTGGCACTCCAGCAGCTCTTGCTTCTTGGTCTGTGACTCCATAAATAGAAGTTTGGAATTCCTTTTTCTACTTGATTATTCCCTCTTTCAATTTCAATTCATATGAATTAGGTAGGATTCATTAAATCTAACCCATAGTTTGCTTCTTCTAGAAACATCATGAAGAATCCTCTTGAATTTTTTCAAAAATGGTTTACATAAAATTTTGTGCCACCAACTCATCATCCTTATCCTCCAACTAGTTTACAAAATTCAAGGTAACAACTAGCTTGCTCAGCACCCACTAATGAACTTAGTTTAAGCTTTACAATAAACCTTATTACAACTTATACTTCTAGTGTTTCTAAGTGTGGCCAACCTTTGTATCTTCAAGTATGTTATCAATATATCATTTAACCATTGTCTTAACTAATTCTTGCACTTCATTAATAAACCATAACTCAACCTTTCCCTTAGGTACTCTTGTTACATCTTGTTGATTAAATCCTCTTCATCAATCAAATAAGTGATAGTACTTGGATCTTATAAGCAATTTTCATTCCTACAAATAGCAAGTTTGGCATCAATGACAAAATAATGATTGAAAACATTCTTTTAACAACAATCTCCCTCTTTGACCTTCAACAATGATCTTTTCAATTAGATTTCCAACAATCTCCCTCTTTGGCAATGATGGCAAACCAAACTAATCAACCATTAGACTAAACTATTTAACCAAGTTATCAACATGATAACTAGGTTATAATAGTAAGTCAAATGCCAAAAGGAAATTGTGTCATCATTAGTTGTCATATCTCAAAAATCTCCCTCTTAGCTGTTGTGTCATTTTTATTACATTCTTTCTTCTTCCATTCTCTCCCTCTGTATCCATTGCTCATCTTCTACTATTCTCTGTTCTAATCAGCTTCTCCATCTTCTCCCTCAACTATTGATCATTTCTATCTACTTCTCCCTCATATTATTGATCAAATGTTGTTGATCAGTTTCTTGACATTTCTCCCTCTTTGACAACAATCCCAAAGACGTACTATTTTAGCTTCTTAACATGAAAGTGTAGCATTTTCAAGTTCTTTAAATTTCTCCCTCTGTCACCTTGCTTGTGATTGATTTGAATCTTCAGCACTTTAATAACTTTAGGCATCAATCCTAAAGTAAATATCCTCTACATCAATGTGTAATATTTCTACAATCAACTCTTTTGATGTAGGGCAGTCTTATTTTCTCTTAAGTAGCCTTAGCTAGGAGTATCACCCCTAAATTACCTCTAAGATACTCAAAAGTATCTTTAGGCAGTGCTCTTATGAAGATGTTAGCAATTTGTTCCTTTGAGCTGACATATTCCATCTTCACTTGTTTGTCTTCCACCAATTCTCTTACATAGTGATACTTGATTGCAATATGCTTGGTTTTAGCATGCATTATAGGGCTCTTTGATATGTTGATAGTACTTGTATTATCACAATAAAATATCATAAGTTCATTTACCTCTTCCTTCATACCTTGCAAAAAATATTTGATCCATACAATATTGGTGCAATTGATAGCAACTACAACATATTCAGCTTCTACAGTAGATTGTGAGGTATAGCTTTGCTTTTTGGTGGTCCATGTAATCAATCTTTTTCCCAAGAAAAGTGCTCCTCCACTGGTGCTTTTTCTATCATCAATATTACCTCCCCAATCTATATCAATGTAGGCTCTTAGTTCAAATTTTTCACTTCTCTTTTAATACAAACCAAATGCATCAGTTCCTTTTAGATACCTTAGTATTCTCTTTATTTCCATCAAATGATTTTCTCTTGAATTTGTAGAAAATCTTGCCACTATTCCAATAGCTAATTCAATGTCTAGTCTACTATGTACAACATATTGCAACTTTCCAATCATTGATCTATATAGTGTCTAATTCACTTCAGTTGACTCGTCATTCTTGGATAACTTATGTCCTATTACTATTGGTGTACTAACTATTTTTGAGTCTTATAATCCAAATGTCTTAAGTATTTCCTTAATGAATTATTATTGGGTCACAAATATGCCATGCATCAATTGATGTACCTGCAAGCCAACAAAGAATTTGATTTCTCCAAACATTGACATTTCAAACTCATATTTCATTTGATCAGCAAAATCTTTTTATAGAACATTATTTCCTCCAAATATTATATCATCAAGAAATATTTCAAATATCAAAATGTCTTTACCTATTTCTACCTTGATGTACAAGTTGTTGTTATCATCTATTCTCTCAAATCCTATCTTCACAAGATATTTGTGTTGTCTCTCATACATTGCTCTAGGTGCTTGCTTCAAACCATAAAGTGCCTTATCCAGTTTGCAAACCATATCCTTGTTGTTGTCATCAATAAATCCCTCTAGTTGTTCTATGTATACTTCTTCTTCCAGTACATCACTCATAAAATCAGACTTCGCATCCATTTGGTAGACTTTGAAACCTTTGTAAGTAGCATATGCAAGTAATGTTCTTACTCCTTCCATTCTTGTAGTAGGGGCAAATGTTTTCCCTTAATCTAGTCCTTCTTCTTGTGCATAGCCTTTGCAAATTAGTCTAGCTTTGTTTCTTGTTACCTCACCATTCTCATCAAGTTTGTTCCTAAACACCCATTTGATACCAATTACATTCTTATCAACTAGTTTAGGAACTAGGGTCTAGGTTTTGTTCTTCTAAATCCAATCTATCTCCTCTTCCATAGCTTTATACCAGTCATCACCTTGTAGTGCATCTTTCACAATTTTGGGCTCAACCTTGCTTAGCAGGCAAGATTCTTTTCTTAGTCTATTCCTTGTCATTGGTCTTGCATCCTTGTCACCAATGATTTGATCTATAAGGTGATGTCTTCTCACATATTTGGCTAACCTTGGTTCTATCCTTCTTTCCATGTTTGATCCTTCAGTTTTAGAGTCATTTTTCTCTTTTTCACCTATACTTCATCATTCCTCTCATGTATACTATTTTCAAAGGTAGATTGTGCATTTTCTTCATTTTGCAACTCGACTTCTAAATGTAGCTTGGCATTCATTGGCTGTGACTCGGTTGATACTAAGATTTTTTGTTGATTCCTAACTTGATTGGTAGCATTGTCTTCAACAATCATTCCTTCATAGAAGTATACAAAAGATCTATAATCTTCTAGTTTCTTGGAATCATCAACTTGGAGTTCTGCTCATCAAAATTTACATTTGCACTCTCCACTATCTTGTTACTATTAGTATTCAAACACTTATATGCTTTGCTTCTAGTCGAGTATCCAAGGAATATGCTTTCATCATTTTTTGCATCAAACTTGTCATTTATAGTATCTTTAAGAATATAGCATTTACAACCAAAGACTTTGAAATGTTTTTCATTAGGTGAGTGACCATACCACAATTCAAAAGGAGTTGCATTTGTACCTTTCTTGACTTGGACTCTATTTAGGGTGTAAATAGCAGTACTTACAGCTTCTCTCAAGTACTTTAGAGCAACATTTTTCTCCATCATCAAGGTTCTTGCACAATCTATCACTGATCTATTCCTTCCTTCAGCAATACCATTCTGAGGTGGAGTTCTTGGTGTTGATGTTTTCCTTTTGATACCTTTTTCATTGTAAAATATTTCAAATTATTTTGATGTAAACTCTCCTCCTCTATTTGATCTTAGGCACTTAAGACTTTTACCTATTTCCTTCTCAACTCTGGCCAAATACCACTTGAACATTTGAAATGCATCAGATTTTTGCTTTAAGAACATAGTAGTCATCATCTTGGAATAGTCATCTACAAATAGTATTATGTATCTGTCTCCTAGCTAGCTTTGCACTTCTATTGGACCACATAAGTCTGTATAGACTAACTCTAATACTTCTTTAGAAGTGTATATTTTTATTTTGAAACTAGACTTAGTCATCTTCCCTAGTTGACATTGTTTTCACATTTTATTTTCAAGCTTCTTTAGTTTAGGCAAACCTCTGACTTTCTTCTTTTTTCTAATGCTAATTAGATTGTCAAAGTTCACATGACATAATATTTTATGCCATAACTACACATCATCAAGTCTAACAACAAGATGAGTTGCATCTTCCATATCTAGGTAGAACTTCCATATCTAGGTAGAACAAGTTACTTCTTGTTTGTTCACCTTTTCCTATCATATTTCCATCAATATCATAGATTTTGAAAATTTTGTTTCCAAATTCTACTTTACAACCTTCATTGCCTAACTGGGATACACTCAACAAATTGTAGTTCAATCCTTCAACATAGTATGCATTATCACATGAAATTTTCTCTGTAAGTTTAATTAAGCCTTTTCTTTTGATTTGACATGGAGCATCATTACCAAATCTAACATTATTTCCATCATATTGAGTAAAGGTAATGAACTTACTTTTGTCTCCTATCATGTGATGTGAGCATCCACTATCTATAATCCACTTGTCATTCTTGTTTACATAGGTTACCAATGTTATGGCTTCATCTTCATCTGATTCCTCCTTCATGGCTACATACACTACTTCATCATCATTCTCATTAGAATCTTCTCCAATAATGTAGCAGCTTTTGCCTTTGTCCTTGTAATCTCTGCTATCATCTTCTCTCTTGTTCTTATACTTGTTTCCTTCTTTGTAACTCTTCTTTTATGTACATCTTGCAATAATATGACCTACTTCATTGCAATTAAAACAAATGATAGGCAACTTACCTTTGAATCTACCTTTGCCTCTATGGAATCTTCTAGCCAATAGTGCTTCTAACTGTTCCACATCTTCCTCATTTGTGTTGTCGTCACTGGATGCATGTTTTCCTTTTCTTCTCTTCTTGTTTTATGTCACCTCCTCAGTGTCCTTCAATATCATCTTGGCTTTGAAAGAAGATTCAAGGTTCTCAGGTTTGTATTTGTCAAAGTTGGACAATTCAAATGTAGTAAGTCTTCCTTTTATTCCTTCAAAGGTTAATGTGTTTCCTTGTACACACCTTAGCTCTTGAATGGTTGAAACTCTAATAGCATAGATAGGGAGTAGGGTTCTCAAGTATTTGCTATTGACAGTCTCTTCTTCCGATTGACCACCTATACTTCTTATTGTACTTACCACTTCTTTTATTCTGGATCCATATTGAGTAGCATTCTCACCTTCTTCCATTTTCATGTCATCAAACTTTCCTCTAATGCTTTCTCTCTTTGGTCTTTGAACATTTTGATCTCCTCCATAGATATCTAAAAGGGATTTCCAGATCTTGAATGTAGTGTCACATTCTTTGATATCATCAAATTCAGCATAACTGAGTGCAGAGGCAATCTCCTACATTGGCTGATTGTGCTCTTTCCTTTTGTTCAAATCATCTACAGTAAGAGGTCCAGCTAGGTCTACATGTTCTATTCCAATTGAGGCTTTTTCATAATCACCTATTGATCCAAGGTACAATTTCATCAGACTTTTCCATGCAACAAAGTTGTCTTTTTTGAGCTTGGGAACTTCTCTCTTAGACATCTTGATCTTCCTACTTCTAGTACCTTGAAACTAAATCAACAAATGGCTCTTATACCAATTGTTATAAATTCTTTAGAATAACTAAGAGGGGTGGGTGAATCAATTATTCAAGGTCCAAATGTCCTATTCAAACTTTTTAGAAAGTAAAGTGTGCCCATCTAACCATTCATTAATCCATGTTTTAACTTTCCTATTCAACAAGTTACTATAAATCAACATGCAAGCATAACACATCAAAAGATCAACATATAACATAGTGATTTACGTGGAAACCCAATTTGGGAAAAACCACTAGTAACATGCTACTCAATTGTCACTCTTCTAAAGTGATGCCATATGAATGGCCTACCCTGTTAAAGGCTACAACACACTATTAAATGTGACCTAGTTAAAGGATTTAACCACCCTGTTAGAAGTGGGCCTGGTTAGAGGACTTTAAAACATTCACTTGGAATGTCACCCTGTTAAAGAATTTACAAATGCCTATTAAACCAACCTAAGTCCATAGGATTTTCTTCTACCCTAACTGATACAATTGCTAGAGAGTAACAATAAGGGGTTTAGACCTAATTACATAATAGAACTCAACTTGCAGATCTTTGATCACTTCTTAGCTCATAACATTGCCTGGCTTACAGTCTCTACAACACTTAACATCTTTCCCTCCTTTCAAGCTTAGTCTCCTTGACTCTCCATGCTCAATGTGCCAGTACAATCCTCTCTTTATGACCACTTGTCAAAGCAGAGTCTTTGTGCTCTATTCTTCCTTCTCCTAGATGCCTTCTCCTTGACACCCTTCTAACCACTTCGCAATTTGGCACTACAACTGCTCTTGCTTCTTGGTCTGTGACTCCTTAAATAGAAGTCTAGAATTCCTTTTCCTACTTGATTCTTCCCTCTTTTAATTTCAATTTGTATGGATTAGGTAGGATTCATTAAATCTAACCCATAGTTTGTTTATTCTAGAAATATCATGAAGAATCCTCTTGAATTCACTCAGAAATATTTTACATAAAATTTTGTGCCACTAGCTTATCATCATTATCCTCCAACTGGTTCACAAAATTCTAGGTAACAACTTTGTCAACTCGGATTCAGTGAATCTTTGTCATTTCCAATAATGTAGTAGCTTGGTACTATTGAAATTTTGGTGCTTGGCACATACTATGTTACTCGGCATCAACTATGTTTTATTGATGCTCAGCACCTGAAGTTCACTCAGCACCAACTAAGATTTTTTGACGCTCGGCACCTATTATTTTTCTCATCACTTGAACTTCACTCGGTAGCTAAAGTTCACTCGGCATACACTAGATTTTCCATTTACTCGGCTCCAACTAAAAATTTTCTTGACCTCAACTAGCTTTCTTGGCACCCACTAATGAACTTAGTTTAAGATTTACTGTCAACCTTATAACAACTTATACTTCTAGTTTTTCTAAGTGTGGCCAACCTTTGTACCTTCAAGTATGTTATCAATACATCATTTAACCATTGTCTTAACTGATCCTTGTACTTCATTACAAAACCATAACTCAACCTTTCCCTTAGGTACTCTTGTTACATCTTGTTGATTAAATCCTCTTCATCAATCAACTAAGTGATAGTACTTGGATCTTATAAGCAATTGTCATTCCTAAAAATACCAGGTTTGGTACCAATGACAAAACAATGATTGAAAACATTCTTTTAACAACAATCTCCCTCTTTGACCTTCAACAATGATCTTTTCAATCAGATTTCCAACAGGATTATGACAACTACAAGATATTGGAAACCTATTTTTAGCTAGTACTCGACCAATAACTCCAAAAAATTGGTTTCCATTTTTGGATCTTTTATTGCATTTTTTATTAGAATTTTTAATAGTAATTAATGTCAAAGGAGACCATAGGGAAGCATGGTAGGATACTTAGCCACATTGATAAAGAAGGTTTCTAGTACAACTTCAAGTGATGACCATTAACAAGGAGCTTATTACATTCAAAATCCATTGTATAGAGTTAAAAAACACCATTATCATAGACCTACTCAACTTTATAAGGTCCTGACCATCTTTTTTGAAACTAACCCTTAAAATTTTAGAATCAATTCATATAAGAGTATCCAATCCATAGATTGAAAAGAGCACTCATGAATGTTTTTATCATGCCATAGGGTTCTTTACTTCTAGACTATATCAACATGCAGAAGTGCATCTTGATGGAGTTCATCAAGAGAACATAGTTGAGAAATGCACTCTTGTTGAGCATCAAAGAGATCTAAGACAAGTTATTATGTAGTTCATAAATTTTTAATTTTTAATTCAATTGGGAGAACCACCTTCTTACCATAGACCATCTCATAAAGGATCATACTAGTAGTAATATTCTACATTGTCCAATAGGCCCATACAACTTCAAGAATTCATTTGGCCTAATAATTCTTATATAGGGTGATGATCTTTCTAAGGATATTCTTGAGTTCTCTGTTAACGATCTCAACTTTTCTATTGTCTTAGGGATGGTAAGGAGTGGACTTATGATGATGAATCTGATATTCCTTAACTAAAGCAACAATAAGTTCTAAAGTAAATTGTGGTCGTTAATCTCTAGTGATTTCCCAAGGCACACCATATTGAATAAAAATCTCATAATATAGAAATTTGGCCACTTTAGTGTCTCATGCATGTTTGAGTGTGATGACTTTGACCCATTTGATGATATAATTAGTAATAACAAGGATGTACTCCTTGTTCTTACAAGGTGGGTTGATGGGTCCAACAAAATCAAGGCCCCACTTCTCAAAGGTTTTAATAGAGTTGAGGACATTGTAGTGGCATCTTATTAGAGCATGTTGTATGACCCATTCATTAACACTACTCACAATCATGAACATATAACTTATAATCTTTGTGGATCATAGGTCGATAATATCCTACAATAAGAATCTTCTAAGCATTCCTTTGAGTAGTAAAATATTCTCTATGTACTCCACCTTCACCACCCAATTTGTAAACTTTGAGATTTGGACCCCATAGATAAAATTCCCCAAATATTCTCATGATTTATCATAATTTTTTCTAACCATGTCTTTGTGAAGTTATACTTGGGATATTATTAGCTAAAGGTAATGAACTTGAACCTCAAACCAACATTTCAAAGTTCAGAGTTCAAAATTTGAATGCTCATGGTTTGAGTTCATAGCTTCAAAAGTACAAGTTCAAGTATATCAATTGCATAGGTTCAAGGTACAAAATGAAAATTCACAACCCATCAATTCCAAGATTCATCCAATTCAGTCAAGGTCAAGATAATAAATGTGGCTTCAGAGTTTAGATTTTGTAAAGATGACATTATTCTCTGAATATGATCTCTTTCTTAAATTTCATAAGAAGTCACCCGAGAGCCCATGGCCTTTATAATTTATAATATATAGTGCTCCAAGGGACGATTATCACAAAATAAATCATCCAATGATAATTAATTAAGTGCAAAGAAAGTATCTTTTGTTGGTCAAAATGTGATAGAAAAATATGTTGCCTATACTGATGCCTTGGATTATGGTTGTGCAATCACCATTTCATGAGATTCCCATGAAATTATGATGATAGTTACAACATCATAGTTTTTTATGGTGATCATTTCTACTCAAATTATAAGGAAAACTTTGATGATTTTATGAACGTGGAATATTATGCATGTACCCAGCCAGATACTTATAGTGACAAACAGTGGTGACATAATCTTTCATTATTAAAATAGTTGTAGGTTTCTTCTTTATATGTTCTAATAGTTCATGCAAAAGATATCTTGAGTTATCAGTCTAAGATAATGATAGATAGAAGTAAGAAGAAAATGGTTGCAGGACAAAATTCATGCATGCTTCTAATTTGCATCAAGTGGAACCAAATTGGAAAGGAAGGAGTAAGAGGCACATAGTTTGTTTCTTTCTACAATTGATGGAGTTTAGCACAATTGGAGTCCTAATGTGAAATATTTTACAATTGACAAGGCTCAGTAATCTAAAATCACAAAATTTTTGAATGAAATAATAGGTCTCCATGTGGGGGGCATAACGTTATTCTCAACCATTGGATCTTCCCCATTTTTTGATATGTTTTGTGAAATCAAGTTCTCTAAATCTTCACTAGAGAAATTTTAAAAAGATGTCAGGGTCAAATGTTAAAATGAATCGTATGTGAGCCTATCCAAGAGACCAACAACTTGTTTTTCAGATAGCAATAGTCACCATGACTGGTGTTATGTAGCCCAATTATCTAGATGTCGCCTATCCAAGTTTAATTATACATATCACTATATATTATCTTTATAAATCTTTCTATTCTAAGGTTTATAAAGATAAGAAGAAAAGGGAGGAAAGTTATCAGCTTGGAAAATCAAAGATAAAGTAAAATAATTAATTACAATGGTCTCAAGAATTAATTATGAGAAACTAAAAAGTTAAAAGAAACCAAAACCTCCCAAGAAGAATAAATTATTGGAAAAAGATGGAGGGAATTGGGGTTCTTCTTTTCTGGGAGTCTAGTGGCTATAGGGGGGGAAAGTCTTTGTTGAATATTCATTGTAAGGGAGATAGTAGGGAATTAATTATGTTTTACTTTATTTTGTGGGTAGCTTGACATGATTGTAGAGGGAAAATAATCTTGTGGTTGTTTTGTCATGTGTTTGAGATAAAGAGGAATTTATATATTAGATCTTGAGGTTTGAATAAATTGATTGTGTTTTCACTTCTTCCAAATTTGGAATATAGTTTTGTATTGTCATGTCAATTGTACATGTGTATATAAATTAATTGGTTTATAAACTCATAGTTTTCATAATAAGTCATTTAATTCCTTTATTTTTCCTTGTAATGTGAAAGATTGAATAGGTGGTCATGAGGCTATTTGATTTTTCTTTCTTTCACTATCCAATTGGCAAATCCAGTAAGTTTAATAATTGTTTTCACTTCATGTTGATGGGTGGATGCTAGTTCCTTTATTTCTTCTAGTTAAATACATAATCAAATTTCATTCATTGTAAATCTTAAGAGAGAGTGAGATGTACCTCTCAATTCAAAGGAGAGTTATCAATTAATGATAACTCATTGAACTATTAGTACATTTTTTTCTTATTTATGGTCATTTAAAGTCAATATATTTTGTTATTGTTGAAGGAAATTTATTTGTTTACTAAAATATTTTTGGTGACTCTACTACGAATTTTGAAGCAGTGATTGGTGCCTGACATTAGGTTCCTTGATTTTGATATTATTTCTATATGTAGGAGATTGGCAACTATGTACATTGACCATGCCAAATAGAAAGGTCACAAGAAAGATGAGACCTATCGGTACCATCTCAAAGACCAACCAAATGAATGATAAAGTGCTACAAAATTTTTGGTTCAAGCACTACAAAGAAAGTGTTTCTCATGCCCTAAAGATCAACCTCAGCATTGAAGATGACCACACCTTTACCTTGTTGTGGAAAAGGTTGTGCTTCATATTTCACAAGCTAAAGGGACTCCAAGAACATAAAAAAAGAGTATGACAACTTGAAAATGAATTAGAGGTTGATGATGAAGAATTTCTATTGATCTCATCCAATTACATTTCTTTCAATTTTTCAGTCTTGAGTGAGCATGAGGTCTTGCCAAGAAAACAACCTAGAAAAAGACATATTGTTGAAGAGTTAAATGAAGAGAAAAAGAAATCACTCCAATACTTATGGAATGCCTTCAAGGAGAGTTTATATGAGCTTGAAAAGAATGAGCTCCACCCCTCTGAAGATCACCACTCCTCTTTTCTAATGAAATGTCTACAAAATGTACTATGACCTCAAGATCCTCAAACAAGACTCATGCCAAGGCTGGAATAGTAAGAGAAAATATGAAATAAAAGAATCATCATCCTATACTTTCTCAATTATGGGAGAAGAATATCTTGGGCCAGCCTTCATTGAATGTTTTGTGCCTTGGGATCACAATCAAGAGAAAATAAAATTATACCAAGCTAAAAATATAAAGCTTGGATCTTTTTTGCCATGCATTATAGAAAACCAAGGAATCATCCACTTCCTTGGAAGGAAAGAAACTTCCTACTAGACATGAGAGCATCTACATCTCAAGGAGGCTCTTAAAAGACTCAGACAAGTTTCAACATGACATTATGATCCATAATAAAAACCTTATTGAAATAGAGGCATAAGTATTCATTTATAACATTAAGAAATTTCAAGAAGGTACCCTTCTTGTAGGTTAAAGTGAAATAATCACTTTTGAACAAGATGGAATGGAAGCAAATGAGATAGATAAAGAGTTTAAAATTCTAGGAAATAAAGTTGCTTGGGGTGAGATTAATGCATTGTATCTTCCTGCATGATTTTGTGAAGATACCATGATTAGAGACAATCCTCTATTCCATCTCTATGATTCTCTATCAAGTCATGAAAGTTCCCTTTCTTCTCTTGGAATGGAAATTTTTGAAATGAATATGGAGAAAGGATAGGATTGATTTTTTAAACTCTTACAGCCCCAAGAATCATTAGAAGTTTCAACAAACACCATGTCTCATGAGGAAGAAGTAATGCCTCAATACTTTCCAACCATTGAAGAAAGGGATGCTCCCATAAAAACTTCAGAATTGTGCCTAGAGAAAGATTCCTTTAATTCTAAAAATCTACTTGGAAAGAAAGGTTTCAAAAAAGAGCAATAAAATGATGATTTAGCTAAAAAATGACACCTCCAAGAATTGCCAAATAGCCTACAAAGAATTTCTCCTTGTAAAGAAGATATTGTAGAGAGGCTTTTATTATCCACCTAGCAAGAAATGGTGTAGCCTCACAAAGCCCAACCACTATTAGGAAGTAATGGTGTTAGTGAGGAAATATTTTCTGATTCAATTCTTTCTCCTAGGTTTGGTAGTATTGAAAGTTATTATTTTCAAGATACATTTTAAAATGAAGACTTTTAGCTTTATGTACTACCAGAGAATGAGATTTTTTATCCTACTTAGGGTGAGAATGGATTTTTTTTTTGTAAATACTCTATCATGGAATCCTCCTCCTTACATGAAACATTTTTTGTTGAAAGTAGAGCTAATTTATACCTTACTAAAAATTCTTTAGGCTCTGGAGATATTGATGAAAAAGAGAAATCAGGAATGTATGCAGCACTTAATGAAGGTGAGATTGTTGTGATATTGTAGCCCCCCAACCAATATTGTCTTACTCGAGTGGTGATTCTTTAAATGAGGCAGAGATTATTGAAAGGTTCCTACCAATAATTAGGCAAGAAGTTCCCAAAGGTAAAGATTCAAGTATTAATCTAATTGATGCATTTATCTTGGATAGAGAGTTTCTAGATTTAATTGCAACGAAGCACAATGAATCTATACCCCTATGATTTTTGGTCCTATGTTGGATGAAGTCTATGCTTGCTTTAAATATGTTTCAAATTTCTAAAAATCCTTTCAAATAGTGGAGTCTTCTGAATGTTGATTAGGTGAATGGCATGATCTTCTCATTAACAATGCCTAGGCCTTTTTTTTGTAGTCACCAATTAAAAATGGTCTTCATAATTTCATGTTGAATACTCAAGAAGAATTTAAAGTCTATGATGAATTATGGCTCTTTGAGCATGAAGTATGGTTTATAAGATTCTTGCACACATTCAATTTTGTTTGCAACATTAAGGATTACACTACATGCAAGTTGTGTCAATCTATCTCATTCAAATGCAACTCACTATTCAGAAAAGGATCATACTTCTCTTAGCCTATAAATGGCTTTGTGTAAGTCCTTCTTCTCTCTAGTTCTTATGGTGAGGTGTGTGTGTGTAGCTTTCATCTCTTTGATTTTTATTTTGTGTAGTTTAAACGACCTTGGTTTTAGCTTTGGTTGTTGGTCTAGTTTGGTTAGTTTTTTGTTGTTCTTTAGTTTTGGTGGTGTTTTTAGCTTATTTTCCTTGGTGTGTTGCCCTTCTCTCTAGCATCCCTACAATAAGCTCCATGTTCTCTACTTTGTACCAACTGTATTTTTCCTAATGGATAGACACTTATCCCATCCTAGAGATAGTTGGATTTTCTATGTCCCTCATGGTCCATGTCCCTAGTCAAATCCAATTGTTATCCCACCTTTAGCACCCAAGTTGTAAACTTAGAGATTTGGGCCCCACAAAAAAAATTCCCCAATTTATCATAATTTTTACTAACAATGTGTTTGTGAAGTTATACTTGGGATATTATTAGCCAGATGTATTGAGCTTGAACCTTGAACCAACATTTCATAGTTCAAAGTTCAAAGTTCAAATCATCATGGTTCAAGTTCACAGGTCAGTACATGTTTGGGTTCATCAATTGCAAAAAGTTCAAGGTTCAAAATGAAAATTCACAACCCTTCAGTTCCTAGGTTCATCCAATTCAACCAAGGTTAAGATAATTAAATATGGTTTTAGAGTGTAGATTTCACAAATATGTCATTATTCTTTGAATATGAGCTCTTTCTTACATTTTATAAGAAGTCACCTGAGATCTCATGGCCATTATAATTTATAATCTATAGTGCTCCAAGAGATTAATATTACAAGACTCAACACAAAATCAATCATCCAATGATAATTAGAAAAATATGTTACCTATACCTATGCCTTGGATTATGGTTTTTCAATCACCATTTCATGAGATTCCCAAGAAATTATGATGAAAGATAAAACATCATTGTTTTAATGGTGCTCATTTCTACTCAACTTTATAAGGGAAACTTTGATGATTTCATGAACATGGAATATTGTGCATGTACCATGTTGGATACTTATAGTGAGAAATGGTGGTGAAATCATCTTTCACTATTTTAAAAGTTTGTAGATTTATTCTCTATATGTTCTAGTTTTTCATGCAGAAGATATCCCAAGTTATCAGTCCCAAATAGTGATAGATGGAAGTAAGAAGAAAATGGTTATAAGATAGAATTCATGCATGCTTCTAATTTGCATCAAGTGGAAACTGCAATTCAAATTAGAAATGAAGGAGTGAGAGGCACATAGTTTGTGTCTTCTTCAATTGATGGAGAGTTTAGCACAATTGGATTCCTAGTGTGGAAGATTTTACAATTCACAAGATTCAACAATTTGAAATCATGAAATTTTGGACAGAGGTGGGGGGCATAAATTTATTCTCAGTTGTTGGATCTTCCCCATTTTTGGATATGTTTTCAAAAAATATTTTTTTCTATATCTTCATGGGAGAAATTTGTGAAATATGATTGGGGTCAAAAATTATAATGGACTCTATGCAGATATATCTAGGAGGCCAGTAACCTGTTATTCTCATAGCAATAGTCACCATGACTAGTGTTATGTAGCCTAATTATCCAGATGTTTCCTATCCAATTTTAATTATACATGTTGTTATATATTATCTTTATAAATCTTTCTATCATAAGGTTTATAAAGATAAGAAGGCAAGGGAGGAAATTTATCTTCTTGGAAAATCAAAGATAAAGTAAAATAATTAATTACCATAGTCTCAAGAATCAGTTATGAGAAACTAAAAAGTTACGGGAAACCAAAAACTCCCAACATGAATTACTTATAGGAAAAAGTTGGAAGGAATTGGGGTTCTTCTTTTCTGGGATTTTGGTGGCTACAGGGGGCAAACACTTTGTTGAATATTGATTGTAAGGGAGATAATAGGGAATTAATTATGCTTTACTTTACTTTTTGGGTTTCTTGATAGGATTGTCAAGGCAAAACAATACTGTGGTTATTTTTTAATGTTTTTGAGATAAAAAGGAATTTATATGTTAGATGTCAAGGTTTAAATATTTATTTCTTGGATTTAAATTGATTGTGTGGTCACTTCCTTCAAATTTTGAATATAGTTTTGTATTGTCATGTCAAGTGCATATATCTCTATAAATTAATTGGTTTATAAACTCATAGATTGCTGAGTAGGGCATTTAATTCATTTCTTTTTCCTTGTAATGTGAAATATTGAATAGGTGGTCCTGAGGCTATTTTTTCACTATTCATCTAGTAAATCTAGTAAGTCTAATAATTGTATTCATTTTACATGTCTTATGGTCAAAGACATAATCAGGTTTCATTCATTGTAAATCTTAAGAGATAGCTATACCTCTCAATTCATAGGAGAGTTATCAATTAATGATAACTCATCCAACTATTAGTACATTTTGTTCCTCTTTCTGGGCATTTAAAGTCAATATATTTCATTTTTGTTTAAGGAAAAATATATTTACTATCACTCTAATTTTTCTAGTATGGTAAGTTCAAAGGATGTCAAATACATCCTCCTTAGGTACACATCTTTTCATAATGTTTTTAATTTCCATATAAGAGAGGACACCATTAATCTAGGTGCATTATCCACTAAGATCCACCAACTTTCAACGTTCTCGAGGAAAAAGTTGAGGAGAGAACTTGCATGTAACCAAGTAGCTAGTAATGTCAACATACCAAGGACTCTTTATAGAGATTACAATAAGATGTTCATCTAAAAAAATTTCATAAATAGGAATAGGTTCATTGTCTAGTAGTTGCAACCTAGATAAGGAATTTGTAATCACATTTTCTCGAACAATCTTATCAAGTGTAGTGACTACATGTTTATTCATTAATAAGTGAATAGATGAGTGATATGTATGAACAAACACTTTATATCTAGTAATATAATGCCAAAATTTATTAATAGCATAAATAATAGATAAAAACTCTTTTTTAGTTAGTGTAAGGTTTACCTCTACTCCTGTGAAGTTCTTGTTGATTTAACGAATAGAGTAAAAGAGATTGTCTTCTTTCTATCCAAGAACCATGCCTATAGAAGAGTTAGAGGTGTTGGTATGGATGTGAAATGGAAACTCCAAATTCAAACCTCTAAGAACTGGGGTGGTCATAGCTTGGTCTTAATAGTCTCAAAGGCTTCCTGATACTCACATGTCCAAGAGATGACACCATCTTACTAAGGTTTTGAATAAATCATCAATAATATTTAGCATGAACAAGGAAATGACTAACATATTTTTAAGTGGAAGGTGTAGATAGATCTTTTATTATCTTAATCTTTTTGGGATCAACTTGAATTCCTTTTCAAGATATTGAATGGCCTAACATAATTTCCTCAATCATCAAGAAGTCACACTTTTCATGACTCAAATACAAGTTAGTACCTATATATCTTTTAATTACTTTTTATAAATTATTCTTAGCCTCTTAAAATGTATTTCTATGTACAATAAAATAATCCATATAAACCTTGACACTATCATTAACTAGATCAATAAAAATACTTTAAATCATGCTTTGAAATGTGGTCGGGGCATTACATAACCCAAAATGAAGAACATTATAATAAAAAGTACCACATGGACATGTATAGGTGATCTTATCTTGATCCTATGGTGCAATGGGGATTTGATTATATCTGCTAAACCTATCCAACAAAAAGAAGAATCATTTCCTTGCAAGAATATCAAAAACTTGGTCAATAAATGCTAATGGAAAATTATCCTTTTTAGCTACTTTTTTGTGCTCTATAATCTACACAAATATGCCACTTACCAAATTTCTTTGGTACCATTACTAAAGGAGATACCCACTTTTTGTCTAAGATAGGATAGATGAACCCACCATTTAGTAATTTTTGTAGCTCTTCTTTCACTATATCTCATAGAGTGGGGTTAATTCTTCATTATGGTTGTTGAATAGGGTGACTCCCCTCTTTAATATAGATGTGATGGGTTCAATTATCTAGATAAATATTGTGAATATCCTAGTATTCCCAAGAAAACGTAGCCTTATGTTCCTTAAGCATGACAATGAGGTCTTTTATTTGAGAGGGAGTTAGTTGTGGGTTAATATTAAGGTTATAACCTAGTAAGACCTCCATGGGATTTGATGGTGTGGGAACATCAAGGTGTGATCCCTTGTGATGAATTTTGGTTTGTATAAGCATAACAAGGGGTTGTATAAAAACTGGTGATGCAATAATTGATGTAATATGAAGAAGTTTTCGATGGACCCAGAACCACCTAAAGGAAAAATTTCAAAAGGATAATTAATAGTGACATGTGAGGGAAAGACCAAGATTTCTATTATTTCATTAGATTCATACCTATTTTGAATAAAATTGGATAGGATGTTATCCATAGTGGGTTCTTTGAGATCTTGTTCTTGTTCAATGGTAAGGACCAATAAAGAGTCTTCTAAGTCACTGACAACCCAAACATGATCTTATGCTTCTTACAAGGGTGGAGTAGGGGCATATAATGTGAATTGTTTAGTTTATTATACATTAGGAATAGTCATTTTACCTAATAAAAAATGGATGAAAACATTGTTAAAAACTAACCAAGGTCTCCCTAAGATTAAAGGATATCTCCCAACTTAACCTTGGGTTGTAAGATTGTAAAGTCAGGCAGATAGTCCCAAGTATCAATAGGGAGAACAATATCTTTCATAGCTTTCTCAATCTTGACTAGTGATTGGTCAATGATTTGGAGTATAATAGGGGTAGGTATAAGTCCTTCGAGGGATAACTTTATTTTCTCATTAGTCATTACATTGATAGAAACACCCAAACCCATAAGTGTATTAGGGATAGTAACCTCACCTATACTTACTTGTATGAATAGTCTATTAGGATCTATGTATTTAGGAATTGTTCAATTCTCCAACATTGAATCTACCAATTTTCTGATAGCTTGAATAGTCTTTGGGTCCTCCTTCTTATAGTGATGTGTACATTACTCTCATAATATTTTATTATATACTAGAATTTCCTTGATAGCCTACAATAGATGAATCTTAATATTAACATTATGTAATTCATTCATAAGATAAAACTCTATTTGTGTTATCTCTTTTAGCATTGGTTTGGAGATGAAATTATCGAGAAATGGTGGTACTTTTTTGGGCTTCTCTTTGAGTTCATCATTAACCTCTGTAAGGGTAGGTCTCTTGAGGGATTTTCATGATCTCAATTGCACTCCATCCTATCCTACTATATTTATAGGATAAGTAGGATAGTTTTCCACCTCATTATTATAAAAAATTTGTGAAGGCCATTTATTGGGGTTCAAAATTGGTTGAGTGGGCATAGATGTAGGCTTTTGTGTCTAAGGTGGATTTATAGGAAAATTAGATGAAGATGACAATATGGGGGGAGAAACTATTGTAGTTTTTGGTAAGAACTTATTGTTAGAATTATAGAGACATAAATAGAAATTACATAATATAATCAATATCACAAAGGAATAAAGCACACATAAGAGAATAAAAGACACAAAGATTTAACATGATTTACCCAATCCATGGGCTGCATCTACCAAACAACAAGTCCAATATTATTTTCCAATGATTTAAACCTAGTTACAATATGAAATCTTGTGCAACTCAATACCACCACAAGAAGCTTCTAAATTAGCATACATCTATAAAAGACTTATGGTGGTTACAAAATGAATATGGAATCCAATAAAAATGTAACTCTCAGTGCCTTTTATAGTAGTAAATTTATTTTTGACCTCGAGGACACTACCCCTTGACCCCACTCTATATTGTGACAAGGAGTATGCTTGAGGCATTTCCCTAGGTCCCCATCTTGGGCACTACACCTAGACCCTAAAAGGGGCATAACCCAAACCCCTGTAGAAGAAATCTAGGGGAAATTGAGCCCAATAAAGTGGGAAAATTAACCTCTAAGTTTGATTAGGTTCCATATAAAAACACTTATTATGTATGGTGGTGGAAATGAGTTTTCTATAGAATAAGGTTGTGGATATGGTTGTGGAGGTGGATAAGAAGGTGGTTATGGTGCATGTGTTCTTTATACCTGATGCCACAGTTCTAAACCAAAAGGATAATTTTCGGGTCATTATGAATAAGGCTTAGGTTGTTTTCAAACCCCATACCATGAGCCTTAATTTGAAATTTTTTGGGTTGGGCCAATGAAATGCTCATTTGGGAAGCCCCATGGTTTAAATGGGTGTGTAGGATCCATAAAGTAGATTGGTTCCTATATATACGCCATAAGAGCCATCCCTTTAGGAAAAGGTCTCAATGTAGAGCTCTTGTTATCTCTTCTAGGGATTCAACATTAGTCCTATTATAAGGAAAATATTCATGTCCACGCTTTGTATGAAAAGTTGGACAATATACTCTCAAAATTATTTTGGCCTCCTCCTATTTCTATGAGTATAGAAAGTATCAATTTGCTTCCCCATATTATTTAACAAATCAATTTTAAGATCTTCAAGGAAGCTGTTGATATAACATTTTGAAATATCCAATGTATTACTTATGGAGGAAAACTTTCCTAAATTTTGTGGATAGATCTATGGGACCGATAATAGTTCTTGCAAATATCACAAATATCTTTGAATGATATTTTAGAAATATCACTCTTACCAATCAAATTTAAGGCATCCATGGTATCACCTTAGATTCTTCAAAGGAAGAGCATCTTGATAGTATAAGGAGTTAGATTGGGGGTAACTTGAGCATTATAAGATGAATGCAAACCATTCTAAGAAATCTTCCATAGATTCTTCTTCTCATTGGGTCATGTGAAATATTTCATCCCACACTTTCATTATTTTGCAATATTCTTGTTATTTCATCTAAAAGGCTTCCTTCATTTGTCCCCATATCCTACTGTCTCTAAGGCTCATAAACTATCACAAGAACATGTAGAGGTCTTCTATAACTAACCCTCTAAAGATATGAAGTGTTGAATGGGGTATGTTTTTCATACGGAAATCATCAACATTAGGTTGGATACTAAATTCAAAGGTCATAATATTATTTTTGTGTTGGATCATTGCATATTTCCCCCACCAAGGTTTCCTCCACCTAAGTTTCATGTATTGTCTCCCATGATTTCTTGTAAGACTTTCATTTCCCAAGGTGTATAAGAAGTTTAAAAGGTTTTTTTGGGAGGTTTACTACATTTTTCTTTGAAGGGATATTTAAACTATTGGAATTCTTAATGAGGTATTATGGTGAAGCTGGTCAAGTTGGACTTGATTTTCCCTTTTCTAACTTGGTGTTTACCTTTGTGTTCAATGGCCCTTTTTCTTTTTGTGTTTTCTGAGTTTTGGAACTTCCAACTATTTCTTTCTTAAAAAACCTTCCTTGACCATCTCTAGGTCTATTCATGCACCAAAATGAAATAATGTAGTGCAAACCTTAGTACTAGCCCAAGAAAGGTTGCCAATTGTTCAAGCTTTCACTAAGGTGCTTTGTTCCTAACTTAACTTACAATGGATTTATGCCTTTAATATCGTTCCTCGATAATAATGCCAAAAATACAGGATAAAAATATGGTTTGGTTTACCTATTATTCTGACTAAGATTTATCTTTGTATGATTGTCCAATTTACTCTTGTTAATTGTCAATCTAGGGTCATATACAAATGAAAGATATTATGGTAGTTTGTCAAAGGGGTGAAAATAGAAAGTTAAGTAGGGATGATATGCATGGTACAAAAGATTAACCTTATGCTTCTAACTTTTCTAAGAACATATATTTTAATCCAATCCTATCAATATCATGATTTACTTTTAAATGAAATCACACATCCACTTACAAGTGAAATCACACATCCACAAAATAAAATCATTTCTAATAAATGAAATCACACTCATATTCTAAGAACATAAATCTAATATAATCGTAAGAATACATTTACACTCTTGTTTAGATATGATTTGCTTCTATAATTAATTATGTAAATGAAACCTCACTTAATTTTTTTCACACGTTAATCTTTTAGTATTTGATTGATACACATTGAATTTGTTCAAGAATTACAATTTAATGAATTAGAGGAAAAAAAAGGTTTTGGGTTTAAAGAAATGTAATGGAGATAGATGAAAATAGAAGGTATGAACTAGAAATAGGAGGCAAATAGGTTGCGATAGGAGAAAATAAGTTTTCAACAAGAGATAATGAATGGGTGACATAAGATAATGAAGTTAAAATAGGGGAAGTAATATTTTGTAGAGCACATAATAAAATCTTCAAGCAATAGGAAATGATGATGTCTTGCAAAATAGACTATAAAGTAAATCCTTCAATGCACTATTTGTGCACTAGTATATATGTATCCCAAATTTAATGGAGATGGATTATCAAAACTATAATAATCACCAAGCCTATGAAGGTCAATACAAAATCTATAACAGCAATCCTAATAACACATTTGATGAGTTGTAGAAATATAGCACACACAACTAATCCAATAAAATATTATTGATCTCATCAAGCATTCCAATAGGGAAGCCTTCCTCTAGTTAATTGGTGACCTTTAAAGTGATTGAATCACATGATTATCCCACAACAACCATTACTTTCACATTTAATAACTAAATTGGAAAAGATACCATTTATTTTTAGTCTACAAATATAGTCAATTATCTATATATTTCTATCATTGATTACACACACATATATAAAAATAGATAGAGTTCTCTTGTCCATAATAAAAATTGTAAAGATAGGATAAGTTTTACCTAATAAATAACTAATTGTATGAAATTAGAATATGGTTTTGGTTGTGGGTCATTAAACCATATCCAGTTAAAAGAGTTTGTGCTAGATTCATGGATCTATACCTATTTCTTCCAACCAAGAAAAATGCAAAATATAAAATCACCTATTGCCACTAATCCTTGTGCTACTCACGTTGTTTAATCAACCTAGTCCTTAGTTTCCTCATGATGGATTCCTACAAAATTTTGATATGATATATTATAAATGGAACTTGAAGTGAAAAAAAGGTCATTCATTCCACACTAATAATAATGCAAAGATTTTTCTTGTTTTCTTACGAATAATTAGAGACAATGGACTAAAGACACATGACTGATGAAGGATATATGGACATAAAATATGACACTTTTAACCCCCATCAACAAGAAGCTCTATATTCTCTTGAGAAAACCCTAACCCTAAGCCAATATTACATGAGTTATGTTGTCTTAACATGTTAACCCTACAAAAATACTTAATGAGTTAGCCTTGGTAAATGTTTGATGAGTCAACAAAAAAATGCTTGACAAGTTAGCAAAAAAAAATTGGATCGTTGCCTTGAACCCTATGCCTTATGGAAAGTGTATATTAATTGCCTAATTAGTCACTACAAATCAATAATTTCTAACTTGGGGACTGATTAGGCTCTACACTAAACTTTCTCCCAATTGGAGACTAATAATGTAGCTATATCACTACCCCTGAAGCTCCCAATGCATTAACATACCTTAGACTCTATTATTCTTTTATTATGTTCAATCTAGAAGAAAAAAGTTTGAGAAGATTTTAGCTTCTCCCTTGGTATCAAATTCATTAACATACCTACTAGATGATCATATGTATATCTTTTCTATCTTTGAATGCTCATAAACCAAAATTGACCAAGTGAAATGGTACCACAACTATATGTGTTTTGTCTTTGAATGTAAAGTAGAATTCTTAGCAAGATTAATGACACTCTGACTATCTATATTCAAATAATTTCTAGTTTTTAAGTGTCCCAAATCTTTCATAAAAGATTGTAGCCATATCATGTCCTTGGTTTCCTCTATATTAGCAACATACTTTGCGTCTATAGTGGATAAAGAATTCATATTTCGTAATAAAGAAATCCAATTCATCATTGTTCCACCAAAAATAAATAGACATCCTATTGTATTTCTACTAGTATCTAAATCCCTTTGCAAATCTAAGTCAACATAGCCTTGTAAATCAGTAACTAAACCCCCCAAAACATCTACTAGATGTACCTCTCAAGTATCTGAGAATCCATTTGACTACATTCCAAACCTAAACTCTAGGATGGCTCATATACCTTCTAATAACTCCCATAGCACATGTAATATCTTTTGCATTCACCATATAAACTCTCTACAACACCTTTTCAACATAATCAACTTGAGATAGATTCAATTTCCTTTTCTTTGTAACTCTAAAAAATTTCATACCAAGGATTTTTTTGTTGCCTCCAAATCGTTCATCTCAAAAGAACTTGCTAACTATTGTTTCAACCCTTAATGTGATCCATATTAGACCCTGCAACAAGCATATCATTAACATCTTTAATCCAAACTCTTGAAATAAACACAATGGTTTGAATGATACTGACTCTATCCATTCTTAGTCAAAAAACTATCAATTTAATATACCATTGTCAAAGTGTTTTCTTTAAGCCATATAAACTTTTCTTCAATATACACACTTAATTCTCCTCACCTTTGACCTCAAATACCTATGGTTGTTCCATATATATTTATTCTTCTAAATCACCAAGGAGAAAATTTGTGTTAACATCAAGTTATTCAAGATGAAAATCTTCAATGGTCATAATAATTAAAATAACACAAATAGAAGTCATTTTAACAGTTGGAGAAAATATCACATCAAAATCAATACCCTTCTTCTATGCAAATACTTTTACAACTAAAATGGATTTGAATATTTTCTTACATCCATCCTCCTCTTTTAGCCTATAAACCCATTTAATTTGTAAAGTTATTGTAATGCCCCGCCAAAGGATCCAAAGAATTAACCTGAAATTTTCACTAAGTTTGGTAGCATTTTATTTTATTTTATTTTATTTTGAAACATGAAAGTAACACCATTCATAACATAGTAGCGAAAGCAACAACATCATTTAACTGAAAATAAACATGAACATACAAACGTAACAGGTTACATTCTTAAGGATCCCTTAAGATTGAATTACATCTTAATCAACTAGTATTAATGATTCCATCTAATACTACACCCACATAAAATAATAATGAAAAATCCAATGTTCTTAAATTACATTTCTGATTGCTCAATCATCCACTCTACATGCCACAGGGTATGAAAGGCTTAAAAGAACATACATCCATGCAAATTAAGTACATCATCATGCTAACTCTAATCCATGATGCAATAACATAAATGAAACCACAAATTATACATGATACATCATCATAGGAGATAACCATAAATTACAAACATAACTAACTAAGTGCACGATTCCTCCCAATCGTAAATAGCATCATTAGACCATCGTGGATCCTAGCCATCCCTTTGTGCGTAACATTCCAAATCACCGAAGAGATCATCGGTATTAACATAGTAGGAATGTCACTCCTATATCATACTACATCATATGCAAAAAGTAATCTAACATGCAAAGTAAAGCATAAGATAACATCATCTAACATATGCAAATCATCAATGTGAGGATACATGTCCACTATCATAATCCATGAAGATAGATGCCAACAAAGAATGCATCAGCCACAATGTCTCAGATAGATCTCAAATGGTAAGAGTGAGAAAGCACTACCACCCGACCGTATGGAACCTAAATGGTCCACTCCCACCATGCTGAGGAGATATTCTCAAGTCCCAAATAGGATATCAAGTCACATAACATAAATACTCTCTAAGTCCAGGAATCCTAAAAGTGTACTAACTCAAAGGTTCCAATCACAAAATGGCATCTAATCCTAGAGGCACACAAAGACATGTAAGAAACCTACTATACAAGTAG